>JANHGB010033268.1:0-43028 GCA_026283785.1 Coracopsis vasa
TGTGGTACAGAATACCACCTTGGCCAATCGGGGTCACGTGTCCTGTCTCTGCTTCCTCCCGGCTCCCCCTCCTCCCTGGCAGAGCATGAGGCTCAGAAAGTCCTTGCTCGGACTAAACATTGCTAAGCCACAACTGAAAACATTGGTGTTATCAGTGCTGTTACCAGGACGAAAGTCAAAAACACAGCACTACACCAGCTACAAAGAAAGAGAAAAATGACTGCTACTGCTGAAACCAGGACGCAGAGATTTAAAAATTCCACAGCTGGAGCTGTCCTACAGTATGTCCTACTCCTACTAAAATAGCTGAGAAAGCAGTGCTCTATGCTGTTTCGAGTTTCCCAGAGTTTTCCTAGCATAGCACTTTTTTTAGTCTTCTACTTTCTTTCTCAAAAATATCTTATATTCCACTCATATGGATAGTCTATATAAGCAATGACTGTAGAATAGTTTTGATTGGAGTGTCTCTTCTCTTAATATTTGCGTGATTTGTAGCTGTACATGTGAGAAGTACAGAGAATTCTGTCATACCCAAAGTAGAACATGGTTTCATTTATTGTCTTTTTGGCTATTCTGGCTTGGTAACCTTAGTTTTCCATTTGTGTGCACAAATCCATCAATTACTAGATACCTAAATTAAATAATTATTAAATGCTGTATTGTGCAAGCCATGCAAGTTTGGTTTGCGGATGTTGACAGTGAGCCAGATCTAAAGATGGAATGAAAGCCTGGCTTTAGGCCAAATTCTCTTCTATAGCATAATGAAAACTGAACTGATGACTTCCTGCTATTGTTTTAGAGCTTCATTGCTAATAGCCAAACAATCCTGTGGGAACACCTTCAATAGCAGAATTGGAGTAGAATGGAGTAAAATATGTATTTAGGACATAAAGATGTAGTAATCAATACAGCTTAATTAGCCTCACACCTCCTTTATGCAATTAGTGTTATTAGCTCAGTGTTGCCATCAGGTTTAGTGAATAAAATGCTATATGCTATAAAATGTTTGGCTCAAGCTTCTCTAGTGCTGGTCTTCTTGTAGCAGCCAGTGATCACCATCTTAAAATGGCCAAGTGGTACTTCCTTACATCTTAGGTACATTGTCAAGATTATAAAAACACCTGAAAAGATCACAGCTTCAATAGCTGTGGTAAAATAAATAAATCTGGAGCTCCCTCAGCCCAAAAGTAATCTGTGGATTGCATTGTTTTGACTTTCAGTGACTTTACCACTGAAGATGAGCTCTGAGTCCATCACTCATAAAATGGTGCAAAGCTTTCCATTTCATGTAGCAGAAATTTTGCACAAATTGTCTGGGGCTTGTCGTAGGTGAATGTCAAGGACCCTTTAGTGCATTGTTTCATTGTCTTCTAGCATATTCTAGTGATCATGTTCTTAAAAATTCTAAACATTTTAATGAGAAAAAATAAGATCACAATTGTTTCTTCTTTTATGAGTAAAGTGCAGTGAATGAAGTCAACGGCAAGAAGAATGCCCTGCTGGAACTACACTTACTTTTTTTAAGTTTGTGGTTTCATTTTTACATATGGGATTCACATTTCCAAAAAACACAAGTAGTAGCATTCAGTAAAGTTGTTCTTAAAAGTTATGTTGGCAGCATTTGCATTATGCATTCTGTGGATTAGATACAGAAAAACGCATTTTAATTTGGGAAAATTTATATACTTAAAGATTATGGGAAAGTTTTTGTTAAAATTCTGGTTTTATTTCTATTTTATTTGTTGCTGTTACACAAGAGAGTGTTTTTTACGCTGACTAGTGTTGTAGATTCATTAATAAACAATATGGACAAAGGCAACACATTGTGTTCCTTAACTTCTCTTTATTCCTTCTCAATTTTTCACAGATTACAATTTATTATAGCTAGTACTCTCATTTTTATCTATCTGGATGTACTTAGAGGGTAGAAGATATATGCACAAGAGATACCAGTTATGTATGTATAGGCATCCATGCTTCGATTTTTCATTCCTGTGCTTAGATTTTAGACATGTCTTGTACATCAAGAGGAATTTGGGAGAGGTAGAAATTCTTACTGGATTTTACTTCATTTCTTTATCTTTGTCGTAAAACAGTGTTGGTGAGAATTATGCTGTTACCAAAAAAAAAAAAAGAAGTGTAAGAAGATACAGTAGTCTGGCCTCCCTGCAGTGGTATACTCTCTATCTCAGATTTTCATGTAACTTTAACTATATTATGAGGCAAATCCCCCAGTTTTTGTATCTCTCAGGTGTGGCTTTCCCACTTGCATTTCACAGACCTGCTGTGAAAGTTATATGAATTTTGATATCATATATAGTGCCATGATGCTTAATGGTTAGGTGACCAACTAACAGGGTGAGCTTCAAGATGCTTAAGGCATCCAAAAGGTACCCTAGACTGAGACAGTCATGCACGAGAAAGCTACTTGAGTGCCTAAGTCCCTTTTCACTTGAATGCCTAAGCAGTTAGGAAGGAATTTGGTGCCTGAGAAAATACAAGCATTGAGGTCATGCCTATAAAGATGTGGGGTTCTTTGTTTCCTATTCTATTTTTCACTTAGAAACGAATGAGTTTGTATTGCACTGGTTCCTTTTACTTCTCTTATTTAAACAAAGTACCTAAAAATCCTTATCTAGGAATAAAGTTTATACCCTTCGTCAGTGGAATTATTTAATCAGAAAGGTACTAGTGAATAAAGAAGTATCTCTTGTACTAGATGATTTAAGTTAGGCAAGACAGTTAAAATGGGCCGAGCAGAAATAGCAATAATATATTAAAACCAAAGCAGTTGAGTAGATTCAGGCAGCTTCAATGTGTGTGGATAAAGCTACGTTTATGAATTAGATCTGCATGTTTCAGTATTATTATTTCATGTATTGTGAAGAAAGTGATTGCACTGCCTTTATTAGGATAGGTTTTGATTAATTAAACCAAAGGGATTCCAAAAATCCAATTTTCTTCTCACCATTTTGTAGCTTGATTTTTATACTTGTTTGTTTTAATAGATGAAAGTTTCTGTAGTTGGTTTTACAATCAGACTGAGATTATTATTACATTGTGCAGTAGAATGAGAGTACACTACCTAAGCCACTCATATCCCCTAAGAAAATTTTAAATTAGTTCAGTACTGCATGTTAATGTTTGAATTTTCAGTGTTTCAGGAGAATGTTTGGTTATTTAAGAACAGTTTTAATGAGATTTAAAAAAACCCTGCAATTACATTCTGGTTTATTTGAAAAAAGTTCACATTTTTGGCCAATTCAAAAGTCAGGGAGTTCCTTCAATTTAAGCGCTTCTATTTCGACAATTGTTAGCAATATGTTGAATACTTATTTGCCTTGATTATCACAACTATACTTCAAACTAACATAGCCCAGCAAGTATTTAAGTCACGAAGGATTTATGTAATTCAATTTACAGGAAAATACCTAATGAACCACACACTTTTGCTCGTTACTCAGGACTGGCTATGCTACCAATCATTCTTTGCAGTTACTTCCCAGTGATACATTTTGTTATTGTCTGAGAAGGTGTTTCAAAAGTGTTAATAGACATGTCTTGCAAGTTCTGGAATGTCACTGTTAAGTAACACTCAACTTTTTTGGAAGTAGATGTAGGTAAAGGTGCATTGTGAGAAACCTTATAGTGTTCAAGCAGGGGACAGAAAGCTCACTTTATGTGCTATAAGGAAAACTTAGTGAAGAAAACTTGAACATTTTGTTCAAAATTCTATCTAAGCAACATGGATGTAAAATTACTATTCCAGATATTGCAGTTTTATTGTGCCTTGAAGTAGTCCCAAATACACTGTAGATAGAAAAATGTGCAGTGTTATGTTGGTGTTGTACAAACTGGGCAGCCACAGGCTGGATGCCATTAATGCTCAGTTAATGCTGGATGCTGTTTTGGCACTCTCTGTAGTTCCTTTAACTGTTTAGCTTTAATACTTCAGAGGTTATATATACGTTTACTCATTGTGATTGCTATGTCTGGAGAGCTATTCTATGAGTAAATACAACTTTTGATATACCTTCTATAATCAGCTCAGTTCTCTGCTGTGCTTACACTGGTACCAGGCCAAATATCAGTAAATAAGAAAACACCAGAAGGTGTGCTTAAACAACTAAATCACCTGGTTGTCTGTTAGCTAATAATGTAATTACTAAGTATGAGGATAACCGAAAGTTAAATTAAAATAGTGACTGTAATAAAATAGGGCTGTGTAATTTTGTAATACTTATGCTGGACAACAGAGGACATTGCTTGGATACAAAGAGGAAATCAAAGAAAGACTTTCATGAATGAGTTGCCTTCCTTTTAAGTGTTCAGCTCTGAATTCTCCCCAGATTCCCTAGGCTATTTGCCATGTGCTGCGCCACTCTATTCATATCTCTGGATATATACCTTAAAACTGTTATTCATCATTTCTACTTGCGTGTGCAACATTCTTCTGGTCTTTCTCTTCCTCCTTCAAATCCCTAAGGAAAATGTTTTTTTCAGTTCTTGTGTTATTAGTTTCTCATGGCTACAGTTTAACTTGCACTTCTTATTTGGAAATTTTTTAAGGTCGCTCCCTGGGTCAGTGCACTTTGAATCCAGGTGGGTTCCAGTACCTATCTCTGGTGCCAGTCTCTCTCTGGCAAAACCCAGGGCACAATGCAATATTAAAATGGTGATTTGCTTTGGAAAGAAATGTTGAGCTCAAAATCAGAGTGTAGAAAAGTAAAAAAATAAACAAAAGAATACACTATGTGTAACTGCACATGCTGTGGTGAGTGTGAGCCAAGGTAATGCGTTTGAAAGCCAAAGCATTTGGAAGCAGCAGCAGGAGCCCTAGCGGCTTATGTGACTTCCCAAGAGCTTGTAACTGCTAGCAGAATGTGCACAGCATGGGCAAGCAGGAGGACTAGTTCAGGAGAATTAGTCTCAGAAGGAATGAACAACTTTGCAGGAGACAATGAGTGCTTATAAGAAACTTGGAAGCTTTGTTAGTTCTACTAGTGCATAAAGTGCATAAAACAATGTGGTGCCAACAACAGTGGTATTCGTGTCAAAAAAGTCAGTAACTTCAGCAGTTAGGTGAAGGCAGGGCTTACAGGGACAATGTCGTTCATGCTGAGTATTCCAGTAAACTAGACATCTTTGTCTATCAACGGCCAATGAGCTGGCTAGCTATCCGTTCCTACCATGCAACAGAAAGGTGCCATGTGTTATACAGTGGGAGAATATCCATTGTTTGATTAAATAAAATCACTTCAACTGTGTTATATACGTTCCCCTCATAAAGGGAAGTAGTCATCGGAAGGACTAAGCGTGAACACATAATGGCATGTAAAAACACTATCCTTTAAGAGAAAGGAAAGCGCTCGAGATCAATGAACAAAAATCTGGAAACGTCTGGATCTTTGAGGGTCAGGATCCCAAAAATGTTCTTTGCCTCTAAGATGCTGAAAACGGTATGAATTTACTAACTGCTCTAGGAAAAATGGAGAGACCAGAAGAACTTCTCACAATATTCTGAAGGAATTACATTGCTGTTTGAAAGAGAACCTTTTCATTGTTTGTGTCTAACTGAAACATTTTCAGAAACAGCAGGTGATATTTTTCTATGCTCGGTAAACAGGATTCTGGCAGTTGGTCACAGAAACCAGCGCAGAGTATTGAGCACTCCGTTGCCGAGATGAGCAGCACAGAGTGCTCTGGTGCAGTGCACAGAGGAGTTTCTCAAACCAAAGGAACTTCAGAAGGAGCTGATAGAGCTGTCAGGAGCCTGTGGCTTGTGTCACAGGGGCTGATGACCTGGGCTGAACACACAGACTGAAGGAACAGGGTGTGACATTGGTAACAAGTTCCTGTCTAGCTCCGCAAGCATATCTCTTCAGTGACTGCCCCACCTCCCCAGGTGCCCTCACATAAAGGGTAGGAGGCTCTGCAAATGGAACTGAACCATAACAAGGATAGTGGTTCATCTAACTTGGAGGTATCACTGAGGTTAAGTCAGTCTATGCCTGCTTCAAAACTGCTTGCAAAAAGGAAAAGAAGATGAGTCATTGTCATAGGAGACTCCCTTCTGAAGAGGACAGGAAGCTCAGTATGCAGACTGGACTTACTTCTTAGGGAAGTCTGCTGCCTCCCTGGGGTCCAAGGATGTGAAGAGAATGGTTCCTGCCCTGGTTGGGCCTCAGATTATCCATTACTGATTTTTCAGGTAGGCAGTGGTGAAGTCACAACAAAAAGTCCAAGGACAATCAAGAGACTTCAGGGCCTTAGGACAACTGGTTAAGGTATCACCAACACAAGTAGTGTTCTCCTTTGTGCTTCCACTTACAGGGGATAATGAGGGAAGAAATGGGAATAGTTAGCAGATCAGTACCTGACTCTGAGCCTGGTGTCACTGGCAGAAATTATGGTTTTTATCACAACACTGGGCCTGCTGACAGCCCTTCTAAGTGTCTAAAAAAACGCAGAGAAAAAGCAGGCTGTCTAACTATGGCTGCTGTTGACCCTTATTTCAAAATGGAGCCAGAAGAGGCAGACGTGAAAAGAAGAATGGTTTAAATGGCATTGATCAGTTTGTGGCTGGCTTTTCCATATGATAGAGGTCTGAATTATTGTCTCAATCAGAGATGCTTATTAAACAGCCAGTTCATTCTGCATTCATCCCTCGGACCTAAATCCAGCTCTAATGGATTAGGACCTTCTGCTTTGCATCCAGACAGACAGTCTCAGCCATCCACAGATTAGGACAGTGTGGCCTAAACTCTTAATCCTTTTCTCCTACATGCCGAGGATGTAATTCCTTACCTTGAAATTCGTGTTTAGTTTTTCTTAACTTCTTTGACTAGATCCTCTGTAATTACTTTTTGTTTCTGTGCCTAAAGGAGAGATAGGCAAGAGACTGTGTGAACTCTTAGTCCCTAAAACTTTATTTTCCTGTCCTTTCCTTTGATGTTTTGAATGTTTTAATTATAGGGACATTAGGGTCTGAAATGTGTAGAGTAATGCACAAACAGCCCTATATACTGCCTGGATCTATATGTCTTTTTCTGTGACGGGTTGGTGTACATGACAGCCAGTGGATATTTCATATGTCAGCAAGATACCTAAGTGCAGAATGCAGTAAATCACTCTTCATTGTTCAACAATTTTGTACTTCATCAGTACAGTAACTGACAGCTGTAGTGTTCTTACTTCAGCCTAGCTTCACAAATCCCCCCCAAACTAGCTAGAGCTTGTCTCTACAGAAGTTATTTAGGCAGAAAAGTCCATTCTCTTTTATAGTTTTTGTTTGTTTATGCTTTAATCCCTACCTGCCTTTCATGTTATTAGCCTAGTAATGACCTTTTCTTGTACTTGCTTCTGCAGTTCCCTTGACCTTTGTTCCAGGCTAGAGACTGTTTTTCAACATAGGCAGAAGTGCTCCTCTACTTGCTAATGTATGGTCACAGAGTAGCAGTAGTAGTTCATCTAAGCAGTATATAAGGAAAGCAGACCTATTCGAAACAGTGGAATTTGTCATGGCATAAAATGGCGGTGAAACCTTCCTGTTATGTTGGTTTACCTTGTATCTATATCTGCAAATATTTTGGTTGGTTCACCTTTTGGTTCTTCTTCAACTTCCTATGAAATTGTGAATGTCAGTTCAGTCACTTCCTTGCCTTTCCATGTTATGTTGTAGTAAGCACAATATGATTGCAGTTCAAGTAAGTGCACATCCTCGCTGAGTGTCTCAGGGAATAAATGGGACAAGGGTGGTGAGTAATATCCATAGTCAAAGTAACTGGATGAATTCTTAGGTATACAATCCGCTTTTCATTTTAAGCTGAAAAAGTACAAATATAGAGGGGGCAGGAGATGCAGGGAAAACTCTGGTAATTTGCAACCATGAAGTGCATGTATCAGGTATGGGATATAGTGAAAGTGGTCTAAAATTTTTTTATTGCATCATGGTAGCATCAGAATACCTTTTTGGTTTGTGTCAAATCATATATTGTTTGTTATCTTGTCTTCTCCCTAGGAGGAGAAGTACATACAGTGAAGTAGGAAGTTGAAGTGAAGTCCTTGAAGTTTTTTATTTATAGTATATTTGTATTTCTGTACATTTATGGCAGAAAAAGACTAAACACCACTGGCCTGAATTCCTGGATATACTGGGGCATGCTGATGCTCTCAAAAGCTTTGGATTGACATTGTAGGCAAAGATTACAGTTCTCCAGAGAGATTGTTTTGTTTTAGAAGGTGAAGTAATCAGTTTCAGTCCTTATCTGGTGCTTTAGGAAACTTCAGTTGATCTGAATCGAGATCCCAACAGAAAGATGAGAGCAAAGAACTGGAGTTTGATGCTGTACACTGGAAAATCAGTATATAGAACTTATGTTTAATAAGGTAGCTTAGTCAAGCTACATGTGTAATTCTATCGTAGCTTTCTGTATTTATTAGCATTTCCTAGGTACCCAGGTACTTCCAGTATCTTCAGGTTTACTGCAATTCTGTAACTGAACCATAAGATGATAAAGAGGTGAATAACAGACAAGATTCTTATAAATGGGGGAAAATCTCTTAGTCAGGAGGGAGTACAAATCACTTTCAAAGTAATATGTGAAAGCTGAGCTCTAGCCAAAAAAAAAAAAAGGGGCACTTTTGAGCTAAGGATGTAATACTGTTTGTCATTCTGGCCTTTTAAATCAAGGAAAGTTTACTATGGTGTAGGTTGGGTTTTAGTGTTTGGGTTTTGCCTTTTTTTCAAGGGGGGGAGGGAAGGGGAGGAGGATTAAATTTTGGATTCAGTTTTGGATGCTTATTCTTCATCAGTGGCCTGATTTTGTTAAAAGCACTTGAACAGGTTTGGTGGCACCATAGTAGTTTTATTGAGTAGGTAGGACAGTGTTGTTTCCATGTTATTAGCACTTGAGACTGTGCTGTTGCAGTACTTCTTCTGGAAGTGGCCTTTAACTTTTGAAGAGGTTGAAAAAAATAGTTGCATATGAGGGAGATCACAAATAAGACGCCTTTTAAGCAGTTCCCCTGAAACCTGTCTGCACCCGTCACACAGTACAACCTTACCTTATGGTCAACTTCACTGAAGCCTGCAGAGAAAAATGGAACAAGAGGATGGCCATTTGCCCTTTATTTGCTAAAAGGAGAATGTCCCTGAAGAATCTGAAATTCACTTTTAGCTACCTCTGACCTAATATTCCATCTCTAGCATACAAATTTTTCTGCTAGCCCCAGGTGTGTGCATGTCTCCAAATAATTCTTCATCAGTCGTGCACACACACACTGAACTTTTACCTCGCACAGCCTTTCTAAATACTTCTGAAATCTTACCTACTGAGTGGAGATAAAAGTGTGTCTTGCTATTAGCAATTTAAGATTTCAAACTGTGCCTGCCACAAGCACTTGTGTCTGACTTTTGAAGACTGTAATTTGAAAGTTTCAATGAAACTTTTCCTATTTACAGGAAGTCTAAAGCGAGTTGTGCTTTCCCATTTAAAACCTTAACAAAACAACAGAGAATTTATAACATAAATTGCTAGTTTCCAAAGGTTCCATTTAATACTAATAATGTCATTCTAAAGCCTGTACAACTCAGCTAAGGAGAAGCTATTTACTGCATACTGCTGTGATCCTGGTGGCAAGTTCCCACTGAGAGATGTGTTTACACATACTCCAAAGTCCCAGTTTTCTTCTGTTTCTACAACACAATTTTTAACAGTCCTCAATTCTTTCTACCAAAGAATGATGATTTAATATAAAAGTAATAAATTACACAGTCGAAAATAATGCTCTGCAGTAAGATTAAAGAGTGGGCCTGACCACGCACACCATCTCCATGCCACAAACCAGAGTTTTTATTGATTGGAATGATGTGATAAGATAAATACTCTCCAACAACAGAGGGTAAAAGTCTTAGTTTGAGATAAGACAGCAACAACATTGAATACCAGTTCCCAGATACATGTATGCATGCACATATGATACATCTTAAAGATGGGAGCAAATTTATTTTGCATAGTTAGTAGTAAAGTGGTTGAAGAGAAACAATCATCAGCTCCTGCCACTTGTCCTTTCTTTGGGATTTACCTTTCTCTGAAGACTCTGCCCCCTTGCGCCTGTCCCCTCATGTTCTGTTAGTCCTGTTGATCCTGCTAACAATTCATCTTCAGGGTGCTGAAGATCACATCTCCTCCCAGCAGAAGAAAAGATGGGGAAATGCAGCACTGGGAGAGAAATCCTCCAGACAAAAGGCAGTCTTGCTGTGTAAAAGGAAATCTCTACCTAATGAGTTGCTAAAATTCCAGTTGTGGTGCTTTCGGGCCATACCACCCGTCCTTCTTGGGGCCGCTGCCTATGTCTGCTGACCCCTCAGAGCTGATTCCTCATGGCAAAAGGACGGCAGAGCTGAAGCTTATCAGGGTACCCTGGGCAGAGTGAACAGTTTGTCCTTGAGGAGCTCTTCAGCTAGATAGCCTGCACACATGAGCCATCTGCACGCCTGTGGCTGTGGTCTGTCCTCCCGCATACCTAAGTGCGCAGCTGTGGAGTGAAGGAGAACAGTGGGGAGGTAACCTCAGCTACAAGGTAGGTGTGAGGACAATAGCAGGTAGCTAGGAAAGACAAAAATAAGCCTGAAGCTGCATGATAAAGGATGATGAGGAAGTCTTTTGGGTCTTTTAAAACCTACCTAGAAATGGGTTTCTAATAAATGACTTACATTTTAAAGACTGTAGCTGTAAGGTGAAGGACTGGACATTTAAGTGGTCACTTTCGTTATGGAAGGACTAATATTACTGAGAGGTTCTCGTGCATAGATTTGATCTCTTTTTTTTTAAGACATGGGTATAAGTTAATAAGGGGGAAAAAAAATCTCAAGTTACAAATAGAGATATTTATTTTACTCCTATTGTCAGATATTTCAAAGGTTAGATTGCACACTTTATTTTAAGTCTGATCATTCTTTGACATTGGGGTAAATTGTAAATTTTTATTTTTTTTTTAATAACAAGGAAAATGCTTATAATTTTGGGAACCCATGTTTTATCACACTGATAAAGAATGTGTATATGTGTAGGCATAATATACTAGAAGAAATAATGGCTTATTTTATATGCTGCTGTGTATGTTTATTTTTCTACTTACTTGCTTGGATGGAAAGATAATGAATCCTTGCGCATACACAATGTTTCTGTTGTAATTATTTGTAATTTACATTAGAATAAGGTAGTAGAGAGGCACACAGGAAGCCTTGAAAATATTTGCACATCCTTCACTTTAAAGTTTTAAATTAAAGAGAGTATTTGCAGTTAATGAACAGCCTTGATAATCAAGATCAGCCAATACCTCCAAAGTGATTCTAGTATCGTCTTCTTGAATCTAGCCTGATCACTTGACTTTTGTTTTCTGACTTGTCCATCCTTTATAAACTAAAATATGTTTTAAGAAAGATACTGAATGAAGGCTAAGTAACAGATATCATCCCTTACAGAGAATAATTCACCAATATTAACTATATCATCTGAACTGACCATAAGAGCTTGTTTCTGCCCTCTGAGAGCAAAGGTACCTTAGAAAACAGAGACTTTCCAGGAGTGCTCAAGTTAAAGGTAACCTTTGTGTAGATGTCAGCTCTGGAAGGAATGGAATATATCACATGTAAAAGATAAATCCAAAGGATGAGATGATGAATGGGATTTCTGGACCACAGAGTGTGTTGAGAAGTTTTTTTTCCCTGTCTTGTGCCCTAAAATATTTTGTAATTTTTAAGATTAATTCTGAAGGGACTAGGGACTGTTTTGTGCTTTGTCTAAATTAAAGCTAAGGTTGCTGTGAAAAAATCCTTATTGCCTGCTATTCTCCAGGATATGAAAAAGACATTCACTTTTTATTTTCTTATAGTTTTTAGCAAGACTCATAGTCATAAAGAAAAAGATCCATTAGACCAAATACAGGTTTCCTGAAACAAAATAGACTTCAAGTTGTATCAAGACTGTGCTTGGGTGTTTTTGTGTTGTTTTGTGGGTTTTTTCGGACATCTTAATATTTATCTGTGTGCTCATCTGGCTTTGCTATAGGAGTCTGACTGTGTTAAATAAAAGTTCTGTAAACTGGATTCAAGACAGATATGCCCAGCTTGTTAGCAGTTTATTGGCTATGCTCTTTGGGTGTCTACATAGCTTGGTATGCCCCATGCTTTGGGCAGGGAGGAGGTGTGTGTGTGTCTAGAGACAGCTATTTGTGTGTATATATATATATAACCTAGGGTAGACATATGGCTTGATTCATCGTTTTGTCAATTACCATTACAAGTGCAGAGCTGCTGAAAGGTGGACATATGTTTGCACAGATACTATATTTAAAGGCCAATAGCACCATTAATGTGGAAAATAAGAATCAATATTTATCCAATGACATGCCTGTCAGATAAAATTATAAATGGAGTATCTCTGTCACCAATTATGGGTATAACTTTAAAATTTCAATCATATCTGTAGGAAAATAAAATTTATTTATAATTAGTCTGGATATTGAAAAGGTCTTAGAAAAAGGATGAGAAATGTCAGTACATATTTTTAATGTTCATTATTACCCATTTGGGTTAATTTATTCTGTTTAATTTAAATGTCTCATTTTCCTGCTACATTGACTGCCTTCCATGGATCCTGATTATTTCCTTTGTGAAGGAGGATAACAATGTAGTAAAAGGTCATCTGACATTGCCTGTGCTTGTTAGTTGAAGATTTTATGCAAATCTGCTAATAAAAAACCCTGAAGATGCTGGAATAAAGCTGATGCTTTTCTTCTGACTGGCTATATGTGTGTATTAGCCTTCTAGATACTCACATTGATTGTGTATGAGTGAAGTGTAGGATTGAATTTTTGTTGGTAGTGTATGTCTGTCAGCTAACTGACAGCAGAGCTTTCTGTGGTTATCAAAACAGCTAGGGAATACTCTTCCAGAGAAGTTTATCACAATTGCGCAATATTGCTGGAATTCTAAAACATGCAACCAGGCAGTTCTTCTGCTATAGGAGAAAGAAACGATGTACTGCTGATGAAATAAAGCATTGCATATGTTCTGTTCTTCTGTATTGTATCTGTGCTTAATAATCTGATTATTTGCATTAACTTATTATCAGCAGAGCATAATGACTGTACTGGCAAGGTTTATTTGAGAATCTTTTCAAACTTCCTCTCCGTAGTGGTTTGACATCCTCTATTGAATTAACAGGTAAAAATAAAGAAACAGTAGGTCACTGTGAAAATCGTTTCGATTTTTATCATTCTAATTTATTCAAAATAGTCACTGGACCAATACTGAAGAGTACACACAGCTTCCATCTCGTAGCTGCCTACATGATGTGGACACTCTGTAGAGCAGGATACTTAGGAAATGAAGAGGAGCAGCCAGGTGAAAGTGGTTAAGCCTATCCCGTTTGCAGACTAATTGCATTCTTTGTGGGGTGCCTTGGGTTATTTCCAGATGATTAAACCCACAGCTGGGTATTGTTGTAGAAATCTTCTCTGTATTTTCAGGAGTAACAAGGTTTAGATTCTTTTTTTTTTTTTTTTTTTTTAATGAAAAGTATATTCGTATCACTTCTGTTACTGATGTTCTTCATATGCAAGCACTGCTGATACTGTAGTCTAGCTGTGGACTTCATAATTCAGAAAGCATCTGGCACATTCAGTATCTAAAGTCTTAAGGTCTTGGCTTTCTGTATCATAGGTTTTGGTATGTCCCAGTAATAAGCTCCTACTGTTTTGTTCTGGTTTGGTTTTCAGTATACCATAAAAAATACAGCACTTAACAATCCCCATTTAAAATATAAAAGATTTCAAAACCAGGGAGTTTCAGCTCTGTCAGTATCTGAGGCTCCTTTCGAATTACCTTCTGATGTGAGCTGTGCTGACATGTACTTTGCTTCTCAGTTCCCTGGATAGAAGCAACTCTTTAGAGTTCCATACAGCCAAATGTCTTTTGCATGTAAACCTAGTTTCAGGCTGAAAGGGGAAAGATGGAGAGAGAGGAGCATATACCTCTATTGACAAACCAGGAGCTGGTCAACATGCTTGTCTGGGATCGCCCGTTGCCTCAAGCAGGACTTAGTGATTGTGAAATCTCAAGCAGGAGAGATTGCTGCCAGCCTGTGGTCTCGTAACAGACGTAAAGAATAGGCTGAATGATCAGAATCCATGTTTTGTATGATGTTAAGTTGTCACTCTTCATTGATTTTAATGAAGTTGGCATGTACATCATGTATGTTTTAAAATGTATCTCTGCAACAAGGTAGTCTATATTAATATTCCATTATGAGAGGATTTTTTTGTGGCTGAAGACAAAAATGTTTCTTGGTCTGGTTAACTTAAGCAAACATTTATCTCCCCTGAATAAAAGCATGAAACCTTTTACACCAGATAATTCTGGCTAAAGCTTTATTCTCCTTTATTTTTTTGTTTTTTCAAGTGCACTGTAGTCTTCAATTTTGATTATGCTGCTGCTGGAGGGCTGTGACAATAATTTCCTAAAAAGTATTTGTGAATAATACGAGTCTATCTTTGTATTCTAAGGCAGGAATATTTTAATTTTTTACATTTGATAGAGAATATATCAAAGAAATGGCATGCTTAAGGTGTGTGTTTAGGTGAATGAAGCAGCTGAGTCAAAAGTTATTTTTGTAAGACTGGCTCCATCTATTCCTCCTCTCATACTACACGCTAATAGAATTCCTCCTCCACTTTATTACATTTTCCTGTCTCAGTCTGGACTTCTAAACATCTGAGCATGTATTTGTTACAAATAAGGCAGTTCTCTAGCTTCAGTCTTTTCTGAACTATGTTCGTGTTAGTAAGATCTCCTCAGCTAGAAATAAGAAAAACGAATGTTTTTTTAACCATTATCAGGAGCTAAGATCTGTAACTTTCTTTTTCGTTGCAAAGTTACTCAAGATCTACTGTTTGTTTTTTTTTTTTCCTTTTTATTAGTATGTTACGTTACTAAGAATTTCTTGTACTGCATTTTTATATTACTTCATATTCTGTTTTGGTTTGTATTTAATGCACATAAATATATCCCCAATTTGAAATAAATTATTTCATAATCCATATTATGGTAATGATTTACTAATTATTTGTATCTTCCATAATACTTTCCTATTATCTTTCTTCTTGATCATCAAGCTGTTGTAAGTCTCCGTTATTTGTATTTCTTCACATTCTCTATCAAAATTTCTTTCTCAGTATAATAATGAAGCATTTATTTTCATTCTTTGCTCACTCTTGTCTTTTTCATGTCCCATACTACTCAGATCTCATCTCTCTTGTTGGTATGCAACTGTCATGGTACTTAAAAACTGCTTTTATTTTTATGTACTGGGTTTTTTTTTTTACTTTAAAAATGATTCTTGCTCTCAAGAATATTCATTGTCCTTCTGTTGATTATATCAGAAAATATTTTCCTAGGCTAGCTGTTTGTTTTATTACTCTTGTTATTGACACCTAATGAATGTATCTTTCTTTTACCATTTTTAAATGTCCACAGTAATTTTAAAGTCTTCCTATGAGCTGTCTGTAGTACAGACAAAACTATTAAGGCTTAGCTGCAATCCACTGTATCTATTTTAAAACCTCATTTTTTCCATAGAAACCAAGTTTAAATGCTTCTCACTAGCTTTAACTTGAAATCATTCAAATTTGGAATAAATAAAATAATATTTTCTTCCAAGGAAATAGGTTGCAGTTTGTAAATGACAGTAGCTTTCTATAGTAATGTCTGCTTTTTATGAGTAAAAAAGCTTCTCACAATATGGGGTAGATTTTACAGCTGAATCATAAAAACCTGTCCTGTGACTTACGGAGTCCAAACAGGTAGCTGTCATCTGAGAGCTACTGTCTGTCTGGATCTTGCAAGCAACCTTGCTTGCTGGATTCAAGAGAGTTGTGTATATAAGCTCAGAGACTATTTGCTAATCCTGATTAAATAGGGTTCTGAATGCTGAACTTGGGCAAACATTCAGGCACTGAAAGAACTGCCTGGACAAAAGGTTGAGCATCTCCTATCTGCTTCTGCTGACAGAGTCTGGAGTTAGCTGAAGATGTATTTTGGGTATCTTGTTAAAAATTTAGATCTAAATGTTTTCATTTAAGGCATAATATAAGTTTATATTGAATAAGAAACTGAAAGTGGCATTTCTGAGCCTATATCCAATTCAAAAACCAGTGGCCTATCTTTTGTTTCCTTATTAGTGGAATAAAAAGAAATAAACAGATAAGTTAAGTGTAATTCGTGGGCAAGAGCATATCCATGTTATCTTTTACAAGAAGACCTAGTGTAACATTGGCAAGTTTATTGACATGAGCCATCTTTAGACTGAGAATTGTGCGGCTTTGTTCTCAATGTCATTCTGCGAAGAACAACTACAAGCCCTCCTGTCTGAAGCTAGGCCATGTCTGGCTGCCTCAGATTACAAATATGCTGCTGTCCTGTCCAGCCAAATTGCAGATACAACTCCTCAGACTTTTATACTCACCAAGAGTTAAAGGTTTGGCCTAGGATTTGTTTTAGCTGTTTCTACAAAATCACACTCATGCGTTTCATCTCCCTTATTTGTTGTTCCTGAGATTAAATTTCAGGAAAGAACCTTATAGACAATATCAATACAGGAAACATTTGTATCACTATCAAAATCTATGTCTGTAATGTTCAGCCAGCCAGAAAAAGAGGATTCCTCGTAATTTTCTTATATATGCTGGGGTTTTTTACTCTTTCTTAAATATGTGGAATTCTAGTTATAAAGGGTGAGCCATAGCTTCCTATTGCATGGATGCAACAGGAAAAAAAAAAAGCAGGTATCCCTGAAGATGTACAGAAAATTATCTAGTCTACTTTAGTTGGACTTATTATTCGAGAATTAAACTCTATTAAGTATATGTGAATTGAAGAGTGGCAGGATTTAGGTAGATGGTGGTGTGTCCCCAAGGTTTTTATGGTCAGACAGGCAGTGGGATTCAGACCAATCTGTATTAAGCTCCCTGTCATTCTTCCTGAGAGTTAACATCAGAATTGCTCTGAAACAACCAAGAGTCTTTTGAATGGAGGAGCTATGTTGAGTAAAGCAGATTAATATTAAAATGCCTGCAATTCAATTTGCTTTCAAACTAATGTTTTCCCTGAGGATATTTTCAACTTTAAGGGCAATAAAACCATAAGCTTAGATTTGACAGCTTGGAAATTACATAGAAGATGATTCCTTGTAGAGTAGTCTGTTTTTTCAACTAACAAATCATATCAGTTTGCCTGTAGGTTGCTATCTAGATCTAGAAACTCAAAATCTGCCA
The DNA here is from genome assembly GCA_026283785.1 of Coracopsis vasa. Taxonomy (NCBI): domain Eukaryota; kingdom Metazoa; phylum Chordata; class Aves; order Psittaciformes; family Psittacidae; genus Coracopsis; species Coracopsis vasa. The sequence goes on from JANHGB010033268.1 coordinate 17,338, forward strand.
TTTCTTTTACCTGCAGCATTTTGTTCTTTAACTCACTGAATTTGCCTCGTCCCCTGACAGTGCTCACTGTTTGGTGTGCCTTGCCTGAAAAAATTCTGTTCACTCTCCAACTTCTGAACATGGAATTTCAGACGAGGCAGCTTCTCAGAAGGGTGATTGTGAAACAGTGCCAGATCCCTTTTCTTCTCTGTTTCCTTTTCTCAATCCTGCTTTTGATTCTTTGTGCTATACTTAAAAAAGGGAAGTAGTAGGGAGAGATGGGTGAGTTAAAAAATGAAATTTCTGTATAAGTGATAGAATAGCGAAATAAGTTGGCTGTCATCCCAATGACACTTAGCTGATTCTACTTCCAAGATCTTAAGAGTGCTACTTGACAGCAAAATAATGACTCATTAATGATAAGTGAAGTATAGCTTTAAATGTCACTGGTTATTTTTGTACTGTAAAGTGTGCTGGGTTTGGCTGGGATAGAGTTAATTTTCTTCATAGTAGCTGGTATGGGATATGTTTTGGATTCGTGCTGGAAACTGTTTATAATTCAGGGGATGTTTTCCTTACTGCTTGGCAGTACTTCCACAGAGTCAAGGCCTTTTCTGCTCCTCACAACACCTCACCAGCAAGTGGGCTGGGGGTCCACAAGAAGCTGGGAAGGGACACAGCAGGACAGCTGTCTGTGACTGAATAAAGGGATATTCCATACTGTACGGCATCATGCTCAGCTTATAAAGCTGGGGGAAGAAGGAAAAAGGGGGAGGATGTTTGGGGTGATGGTGTTTGCCTTCACAAGTCACCCTTACGTGTGATGAAGCCCTCCTTTCCTGGAGATGGCTGAACACCTACCTGCCGATGGGAAGTGGTGAATGAATTTCTTGTTTTGCTTTGCTTGCATGCACAGATTTTGCTTTACCTATTCATCTGTCTTTATTTTAACCTAGGAGTTTTCTCACTTTTACTCTTCTGATTCTCTCACCTACCCTGACACAGGGGAAATAAGCGAGTGGCCGAGCAGGGCTTAGTTGCCCTCTGGGGTTACACCACAAGCTAATGGTATTCGTATATGTGAATTCCCAAATCTTGCCCAAGATAGTCTGATAATACTGGATATTAGTATAGATTACGTGTAGGGGAGAAATGTCCCTGTTTGTTTGAACGATCTTTTGGAGGCTGTTGATCAGAGTCCCAGTCACAGTAAAAATCCAGTGGAGTCTGCATATCTGCATTGCTTTGTCTGCTGTATTTTGTAAGCTCTCAGTCAGGAGCATACACCTCTATTTCCTTCTCTGTTGAGAATTTCTGTCCAGTTTATTTGTGTATGAATTATTGTATATGCTGGATAGGAACATACTGTGGGGTTTTATACACACAATGTTGAAAATAGTTTTAAATTTTCCATTTTCTTGAGTTTGAGAAACATGCTCACTTGAAAGCACTTTCCTAGTTCCTATTTATTTCTTGGTTTACATCTGTCTCTTCACACCAGTACAGTCTCACATCAGACAGCTTACTTCTGACTCATGATTTAGATACATTTATGGGTAAAGAAACTGCTCAAAACTTTTTACTCTTGTGGAGTAGAGAGAAACAGCTTTCTGCCTCAGCAACTGCTTATGCATATTTATTGAACAGCTTCTTTGAGGCTGTTATCATGAGCTTATCAGTGAAAATGACTTGAAGTAGTCTCAGATCTCAATATCTGTGATTCCAATTAGGAATTTAATAAATGCTGAAGCTGTCTTAAATCTTTCATTTATTCATAATGCAGCATGACAATAAACAGCTGATGACAGTGGAGAAATTCAACAGGAACCTACTGTCTAAATTAATTTCTTTTTTTTTTTTGTTAGCTTGTAGAGCCTGCATCTGTGACCATGACACGCTCAACTTCAGAGAACTCATTATTATTTCCATTGTGCTCTAGCAGTTTTCATCATTCACAGTCAGAGGTGTGCAGCTGATCTTAAGGAATTTCCATTCTCAAGGGAGGGATAAACACTCTTTTGTTATTTCATGCCCCCATAGGGCAGCCAGGTCTTAAGCAGAAAAGTTAGGGATGTAGATTTTTCAGTGTTTTATTTTATCTTTCTACAGAAGGAGGAAATAAGTGTTTTCTTACTTTGAAGTAAAAATATATGACTGGCTAATTGGGTATTTGTTATCAAAATTTTGGTAGTGAACTGTAAGAAATACAGAATTTAGTTTTATGTCTAGACTTCCCAAAATTGATTGGTAGTGAGATTTCTGTTCTTGGTCAATGATTTTACACTTCGTCTTTAGTGGATTTCTGACTTTCTTTAAAAAAAAAAAAAGGAAAGAAAAAGGTAAATGTGTTGTTTTTCATTATCTTTTTCTATAGGTGCAGTTTTCCAATAAAAGATCATGACTGGAAATAATCCAGGCAGGCTGTTTTTGGAGGCTACATGGTTTCAGGGGAGATCATAATTAAGAGATACCAGATTCACAGTTTTATGATTTTTATTTATTTTCCCTTTAAGCACTTCTTTTTCAGGTTATGGGAACATTTTGTCTAAATCAGTAAATCAGAGAAATTTATGATGGTGAATGTGAATTGAGATTCCTATATGTCAAAACAAAAATCTGCTGTGTCATCATCACTAATGAGACACTGGTGATGAAACAAATAATTTGTACATTTGGAATGTCTCAGGAAGCAATGTTTTTACACATTTTCCCTTCAGTGCTTTTTTTTTATCAGTGAATGATTGCCAGCTCTCCAGCAAAACTTCTGCAGCTCCAGCAATGGAATTTTTTCTGAATCACAGTTGAGAATTACTTCTGCTGGAGATCAGCCCTGATATATTCACACACAAGGTGTATGCCCCATGAAAGTCCTTTTTCAAGGGTGATTTTTACTCTTCTGGATAACATTTATATCTTGCAGCTAGCAAACTATTTGTACTCAAGTCTGCTTGTGCATTTGAGTCATGGCACTGAGGTTTTCATGGAAATCTACCAATTTTAAAGACTAAGGATTTTGCTAAATGTACATTTTATAATGTTATTTAAGCAAAAGACAAGAGGAAAAGGTTTAATGGTTTAAAGGTTTAATGGTTTATCACTGCAAAAATAATTAAAAATGCAGTTCTGGTTTAAATGAAATGAGGTTAAATCTGTATGCACAGTTGTATACAGAGTACATTAAAATTTTTGATGTAATTAATGTATCACATAGCTATATTTGGGGGGAATATAATCGTGGATTTGGTTTTTGTTGCTGCAGATAAAAAATTTGAAATTTAAGGAAGTTAAAATTTAATTTACCTGAAATTTAGCTCTTAAAAATGGGAATATTCTAGAAAAAAGAATTGGAATGAACTTTGAGAGATCATGCTGTCCAATCCTTCCCTACAGTGTGAGATGAGCTGTACTTAAGCCAATCCTAGAATATCTATATTTAATTAGTTCTTAGGGAAAAAAAAATAAAAATAACAAAACACCTCTTGTGACAGAAGTTCACAGCTTCCTTTGGCAGTTTAGTTCTGTGAACTGTTTAAGGGTTTCTACTACTGGAAAATTCTTCTTAGTGTGTAACCTAAATCTTCCTCACTGTGATTGAATCCCATTACTTCTTGGCCTATCCACAACAAACACCCACAGCAGTTTGTTTCTATTTTCTGTTCTTTTTATAGGTACGTATATATATATATGTATGTATTTATGTGTGCATATATAGAAGTATATGGCTGCATGTATTGTTTTTTCTCAGTCTTCTCTATTCTGTGCTAGAATGACTTAAATTCTTGCAGTCTATAGGCCGTATTTTTTGGATGTGTGATTGTTATTACTGCTGTCCCCTGAACTGTCTCCATCTGTTTCGTGCTTGTTTTTTTGATATATTGTACCCAAAACTATAAACAGTAGACCACAGGTGGTTCTTGTAGTGCTTGAGCAGATTGGATGGAGCAAATGCTCTTTTATTGTAGTTATCTCAAGCCATCCTCCATTGGCAATGTAAGTTAGGGAAAACTTCTTTCAACTGCTTGACAGGACCTTCTGTTTCTGCAATTAAAATGAAGTCTTTACTAGTAACTTTTGCTGAAGAACATTAGAATCACACTACAGTCTCTGGAGTAAGGAAGATCCGTACAGAGTAACTAACAGTAGTGTCAGCGATACTTCAGATACTGCATAGATCTGAAGGTTGCAATGTCAAAGAAACAAAAAATCAAAACAATACAACATTTTGGTACAGCACAGTGGGAGCAGCTGTTTTTCTGTAAAGTACATTGTTCTCAAAACTAGTTTACTAATCTAGATAAGCCAACTCCGTCTGTTATTACAAATTAGTAAGTTGAAAATACAGGGAGATGCTTTTGAAGGTAAAAGGCGAGGAAATGGAAATGTGTCACCAGCTTTTGACTTTTCCTGCTGTATCTTTAGATCAGTTCACTGTTGTGGTTGATACTGTCCATTTATTGAGATATTGATACATACAATGGTAAGAAGTATTTATTCACCTTTCAGTGAATGGATGGCTTAATCATGGATATCATTGTGTGACAGAGAGTACACCTTAGTAACTGGCACATAAAATGCGTATCCCTTTGGCTTTACCTTAACGTTTTCATTTCTTTGATAGGCTTCTTCATACAGATAAATATACTCTGCTATAAGGGCAAACATTTTTTTTATATCTTGCTTATATTTCTCAAAGACAAATTATATCATTGAGGAATATACAACCTTAATGAGATTTTCAGTAAGGTTAACTTAAAGTCCAGCATTAAAATTTTGATTTGGAGTCTGGTTTTGTTGCTCTGATTTTTGTTAAATTTGGAAACTCAGAGCACTAATTTAAGCTGAAAAAGTCCACTCTGTTTCTCATTTCCTGCTTATTGAAAAATCTAGGTTGCTTTTATATGTCAAATATATTCCAAAATAGGAACATATAATTTGCACATATTGCTTAGTAGTGATGGCACTAATGCATATTATATGCAGTGGCAGACAGCTGTGTTAAAAAACTGAAACATGTAGGAAAGCTACAATAAAACAAAAAAAGAGGATACTTTAATTTCATTTTTAGTTCAGAGCTTTAAAAATGGCAGGCAATTGTATGAAAGTACAAATCACTACTAGATTAATGCTAGTATTTCAGAAGTCCTATCAAAACCTGCAGCCCAGTTAATTAATTACTTTTATGTAGTGTGAATGAGGTTTGAAGCACTTTGCAAAAACAAAAGGCTGGCAGAAATTAAATTCTGATTAAGAAATACATATTGAGTCTACTATGTTGGTTTCTCTATTTGTTGAGGAAAACCTCAATGAATTCTGCTGATATTGCTAATAATTGAATGAAGTGAATGGTAACACCTACATTTTGGGATTGCATATCTTGTTTAACTATTTTTTTATACCTGCTAAAAGATAAATACAATAAAATAGTGTTGATAAATTTTTAGATTTTCAATATTTTAGATCTTTGCCTTTGTTAAAGCTTTTTCCATCAATAGTGGCTGCAGCACTGCAATGTGAAGACATGTCAGATATTGCTCCCATAAGGTTTTAGAAAAGACTAGAGGTTCAACCATGAGCTTGCCCTTATTACCTGGAGAAAGAGGTGCCCACTGGAAAGATCACCAGGAAGTTAATAACCATCTTACATGTAAGTGGGAACTGTGGCTGATAATAATTCACTAATAATTTCCTGAAAAAGAAAATCAAAACACACCTGGAGTGGGATCTTTTCCTTACTGAAAAATGAAATAAGAGGCAAAGCCTTAGGGAGCATTCAAAAAGGCTCAGGAAAAAAAAAAAATAGAAACTTTTTAGTAGATTTGGAAGGAATGTGGTCCCAGGTTATAAGAACCTTTCTATAAATAAGAGTGAGGCCATGAGATTCTTTAGGTGACTTTTAGGGCCAAAATATATGCCCTTTATCCATCAAATCATTGCTCTGCTGGTGTCATAGAAGTGCTTGTACTGACTTTAAAAAGTCTTTGAAAATATGGTGAATGGGAGAGGCCCTCATGCAGCTGGAAAAAACAGATCACGGCACAGAAGTGAAATTAAAAGATATGCTTTGGTGCCTATGGATTGATAATCATAGGTTGAATCTAATTTGGGATAACAATGACTGATCAAATATGACCGATCAAATTTGAGAAAATTATTCTTTTATCTTTCAGACTTCTAGCATGTTTACTATCAACTTCCACAGTAATTTCTTTGCTATGATTGAGGCAGATTGACCTTCTATGCCACATCTCTGCTAATGAGTTTATTGCTTATTTATTACTGAAGTAAAGAGAGTGACTAAGATGCAAATATCACAAAAGATTAAGAGAGTTAGTTCTATAGCATTGTTTGCTGATCCAACTCTTGCTTAAGCTACCTTAACTATTTGGTCTCCAAAACTGAAATAGAAAGACAGAAAGAATTTGGTTTTGCCATTAACATTAACATATAGCTTCATACATGTCAGAGAGCTTGCCCTTATTTTGGCCCCAGAATGAACTTTGTAGTACAGATGATAAAATATAGCTGATAAAGGTCCTTGAATATTTTTTTCAATTCACATTTATTTAAAAAAATGGGCATGATCTCCTTTTAATGAGTTTAGTTTAGTAGTAAATTTGCGACTGAGCTAGGTGCCATAAATTTCAAAAATACATAAAAATTATTCAGTCCCAAAAATAAGGGCATGCAAGATTATAAATTGAAATAAAACCCTATAAACAGCATTGTAGTGCAGTTGAATCATCATTAGTGGCCACAAAAATGCAAAATATTGACTTTTTTCACTTGAGATAATGTGTTCATTTTTGCTATTTCTTAATTTCATAATCTTAATTTGTGCCTATTTAATCTAAAAAAATATTGATGATTTTAAAGCATGTTGGTTTAATATTGCTACATATTACCATTATATTAGTCATAATGAATGATAGTTTCTTTTGAAAATCAGAGCATGTTATTTCTGCTTAAGCATTTTGGTGAGCAAGGCTCTTTTGATGGGTTGTAACAGATGCCTGTTCAATTACTATGAAAAGAAGTGTCATTACTGTCAATTATATAAGTAAAAACATTAGTTATATTTACTGTGATATACTTTGTAGAAGGTAGATTGTCAGGCAAGTGGAATGTTGGTCTGTCAGTGAAGGACAAATACAGAAGACTCTTCTCCCAACAGCAGTCCCTGTTCTTACAGCATGTTCTTACAACTGTGTTGTAAGTGAAACTAAGGGGGGCTTTAATATCATGACTTTACCATTGTGTAAAATGCCATGTTACAGAATCAGGGGTTAAGGGGTGATTCCTTAGTTCTGTCAGTTATTATAGCTTTAAAGATCCTAATGGGTGTGTGAAAATACAGTGAGACTCAACACCTTCCTGTTAACCAGAAATAACTTGCTGAGAAATGTGAAGCTCTTAGTGTCTTTCACTATAACTGCAAAATTTCTATTGAGGTTATCAGAAACAAAATTTCATCTGTGAAACTCTGAAAAAATAAGGCATAACTAGGAATTGTAAAATATTCTTGGTGTCTGGTAGATTTGTGCAAAATTCATAAAAGAACAAATTTGAGAACAAATAAAATATAGGAGAAGTTAGTTAACTGTTGCCACTTGTAAGTTAACCGGGGTTTCTCTCAGATATCTGATATATGGCTATAGCTTTTGTCTTCATTGTTTAACTTCATCTGATTTCATAAAATGGACAGAAAATTATGCAATATGGTCATTACCAAAATCATATTATTTTAAAACATTAAATAGCCTGTGATGTATAAGATGTATCTAATTCAGTCCATATTCAATCTTATTATTTATGAACATTTGTATATATGAAAATAAATGCCTGCCCAGTCTTCTGAATATTAGTGTTAGACATTGCAATATAACATTTTAAAACAGCAAATGCTTTCAGCTACATTGCTATTAAAGGCAGAGTGACTTTATACTTCATGCTGAATGCTGTGTTTTATGCTAAACTTTAGTATACACCATATATTTATAAACCAATATTAGCACTGAGTTTTAGTTTTACTGTGTTTGGTCATTGTTTTCCCTTACCCAGTGAAATTGGTCAGTGTTATTTTAGTTGCTTCACATGTAGGTTTTCATTTGTAAAAGCATTTTTCTTCATGTTGCTGATGCAAAGTCATAGAAGTCAGTTTTTTCATAGAAATAACATTTCATCCAGTCACCTGTGCAACAGTTGGCTGTACAATCGTTGCCTTTCAATGAGAAAGTCTCACCCCATTCAGTTGCACAACACTGTGTATAAAGAGTGATTATCTTTCACTCCAGGGCAACTGTTTCTGTGGTGTGTGAGGGAAAGGGCAATGTGCTTGTGTAAATTAATCTGACTGAACATTTGGAAAGGAAATGAAATTATTATGTAGCATTTATATTACTCTATTGCTGAAGGCACTGAGCCTTCCTCCATAATTGTAGCCATAATTCCATCTGCAGTAATATTTTAATTTTTATGGCATATATGATACCCTCAGTGAAAAGGAGAGCTATTAAAAATGTTTTTGCAGCAAGCTGTATGATGTATAGCATAGTAAAAAAAATAAATAAATTTGTAATTAGTAAATACAATTTAAATACTATTTGCTTCTTTATTAAGGAAGGAGTAGCTAACTTTTTACGGTTTCTGACAGGCAGCATAAAGAAAAATTCAGTAAGAACACTGTGTACAAACATATATCTTTAAGTGGTCTGTTGGGTCCTACTGCCCAGAACAAAATGGATCTGTCTGTTGAGTCTTACGAGCTCACGCTTGTCCCTCTGCACAAAATTAGGTAGCATTAATGCATCCTTCACAGACAAAAGGAAAAGGGTGATCTCGGTGCGACAAATGAGCGGTCATCCTGTGCCTTCGTATAGTCCTTGGTCATCCCTCTTTAAGTGCCTTCTTCCACCCTCTTACTCTGAACATGCTCTGTATTAATTTGAAAGTGTGGAAAGTAGGTGATTGTTGAAGTGGCACACAACTTTATGCTGAGCTCTGGATTGTCAAGTTTCCTGCATTGTCCATGTGCTGAGGAGTTAGGGTGGCTTGGGTTGGAAGGTTAGAGGGCAGTGAAAGCCAAATGAGGGCCATTCTGCCTGTGGTTTATAGCCGTGTTCTCACCCCAAGTTTACTATTTAAACCCAACTGAATTAATGTATTTTCATTAATAAAAAGGTTGGCTGAGCCTGAATCAAATCCTGCTGTGCTTAATTTCCTTTACTGATTCCCTTTTATCTACAAGAGATAAAAGTGAAAAGATTATTGTTAATCTTAAATGAGCTATTTGAGTGATAGTTGAAGAGCTGGAGGCCTTTTGCTTTTGGTTAGGTGACTCTGAGTTAACATTAGGACACTGAAAACAATAGTATATTATCTGCATTACCTATTTCTGACTTGCATCAAAATGTGTTGCTCATTCTGACGTTATTCAGTGCAATTATGTCCTGAGATACATCTGCACCTGCTTTTCATGCCTTTTTGAATGGGGATTTTGGATCTAAATGTTACATGCAGGTAGGAGTTTCTGTTTATTTATTTGAAATTTATTTACTGAAGGAATAATGGACAGAAAATAAAGATACTCTTTTATAGCATATTAACTGAGATTAGAGCTCTTCACTCACTGAACCCCACAGCAGACACTGCAAAAATGTTTCAAACAATAATTTCCATGTTAAACTGTATATATTTGCATTTCCTTTTAATTTTCTTTCCATAATCGGCTTAATTATCAAGAGAATCCATAAGAAAATCTGTGATGTTTCTTACTGGCTTTTGCAAAGTGCTTTTAATATCCAGTAGCTATATCCATTTTGTTCAATTCATATGCCATACCTACCGTTAGAAGGCAGTTTCAGAGTCTCTGAATGGTCTTGCAGTACTTAATTTCAGCCTGGATTGCCAGGGTAAGACACAGGATAAGTGCCTGCTGAATGTGACTGATATCAATTTTTCTTTTCACCTGAGGATCAGTAAGAGACAGTTAGACCTTGTACTACTTATTGCTGTAGAGCAGAAGTGTGGATCTCTAACATGCTGACATGTTTAACATTTCAGCAGTTCAGATCTTCTCTCTGGAATTCTAATTTTGCTTCAGCAGACTAGTCCTGCCATGGGTAGGTGAAAAGTGAAAGAAGTAGTAGAGGAAAAAAGGAGAGTATTAGTCAGTGCTCTAGTTTAATGGGCCCCTAATTTTTCGTCTCAAATAGCACATTTCTGGGATGCTTTGTTCCATATTTTAGAACAGTATCTTTGAAAGTTTCTACCTGAGAGATTACAGAGCACAGAGTATAGAGGGGGTAAAGTCTCACTTTATAACTGACTTAACGAGAACAAGAGCAGTTTTTCAAATCTGTTGCATTATATAAACGACAGTCAGCGTACTGCATCATTTGTCAGTATAAATAGGTGAAGGACAGATAGCTACAAATACCTACAAAGCATTACCAGGTTTATTGTGCATCCTTTACAAAGAAAGGTTGTAAAAATGAAGAATTTGGAGAAGTGCCTGAATTCTAATAGAGGTAATATAAGCTGATTGCACATTTAAGTAATGATGTCATAATAATAATAAAAAAATAATCTATGAGCAATAGGTTTCATCCTGAACACAGCTCATCCATCAAATGAGTTGCATATTGAGAAATATGTTCTTTTTATGACTTTACACAGCAGACTCCAATGTATCACATCTTGCGGTTTTCCCTTTTCCTCTGAAACAGAACTTTTCAGCATTTTACAGGACAGTTCTCTAAATTCTTTCCACTTAGACTTGATCAAAGTTAGGTTGCATTGCTCTGCAAGTATATATATATATTTTTTTAATTAAGATTTGGGAAAGACACTCTCAATTCCAGTGTCACTTTGTTTTCAGGTTTTGAATTCTCTTCTGAGTTTGGTAGATGATTCTTGTATCTGGAATGTTAAAAGGGAGAAGAAAAAAAATTACATGTTTAGGAAACTGTTTGTGTATACAAAAATAAATGACCTGTAATTGACCAAAAGTTGATAAATATGATACTTCATCTTGAAAACTTAGAAATGAGAAAACTGTAGGACTTGAAGCTAGAATATTACAACAAACTCTTTCAGCTCAAGCTTTTGAATACTTGTGTACTGTAAGGTATTTCTAATACTGCAATCTTAGATTGGATGCTCTTAAACCTTAACAAGTACACTGCAATCAGTTTTGCGTAGCTTTCAGTCATAAATAGTCAGAATTTGAGTTTAGGAGGAACTCCAGCAGAAATTGAAACCAAGACCTAATATAACTTGTAAAAAGAGAAGCAGTGAGACATAAAATTTTTAAAAGAATAATAAGGATAATATTGGCAGGTTGTGGAAGTGGTAAGATGTCACAAGCAAAAAGGTTAGAAGTGAAAGGGACAAAGTCATGAATCCTGTGTTGTCAGTTACAGTGCAAAGAAAATTTTGCAGTGGAATATCACAACTTTGGAAAGACATGGGGAAAATCCATATATCCAGTTCACTTCTGCTTGTTTACAACAGGCATTGAACAAACTGCTACCCAAATTTCCCCTAATGGCAGAGTTACGTAGTTAAAGAATTATAGGTCTGCAGTGATGAATATTAGAAGATGGGAAAAAAAGCCACAGCATGGCCTAGTAAGTCTTCCAACTCTGAGATCTCATTATCTCCAGAATATAGACAAGGAATAGGCCTACAGCATAGTGTTTCTGGGAAAGTATCTAAATAAACACATATATTATACTCTTATTAGTTATTTCAGTTTTGTAGGTTTCTGAACAAGAGACTTGAAATTTGTGAGGCAAATGAAAAAGTTGGTTGCGAGTTTTGAGGAAAAAGTAAAAGAAGAGTTTTGCCATGTAAACCATTTGAAAGTCCAAGTGGTGAATAACCACCCCATGTTCTTGTTCTCTACAACCTGATCCTAAGCCTCCATTAAAAGCTTGACAAACTATTACACATGGAAAGAGATCTGAGAACAGAAGTTGTATCTTTTCTTCCTGTGTTTTTGCCTAACTATGACCTGCCTTGCCTAATGCCGTGCAGAGCTGGTGTTGGCTTGACATATCTGAGGGATGCCACAGCTGCGTCCCCAGGAAATGTATAAACTCGATCAGAAGCCATATCAGAGCAAGCTTCTTGGAAGGAGTGGTAGGAGATATGCACATGCAGTGAAGGTGATCTGATAATTTTATAAGAAAACGTGTTTTTGTATTGTCTGTTGCAAGGTTGGTATCTTGAAGGTTTACAGCAAACTAGTCCAGGGAAAGACGAATTACTAAGGCAGATGAGTTTTGTCAAAAATACTGAAAGAGGCTGAAAAATCCCGTGATGCTAGAACTCTGTTCGGTGAAAGACTTATTTTTAACCTGTTACTTAGAATTTGTAATGATGGGATAGTTCTTTGACCAAACATGGCACTATACTGTGTGCACTGCTGCTATTATTTTTATTGGAGTAATATTTTTTACATTATTATTTGCACCCATATAAAAAGATCCCATAAAAGCAGACCACAGACATTGTCTTTGTCCCTTCTGAAGACAAGCAATACATTTTAGGTAAGCGTAATTTGGCGACCTCGGAGAGCTCATATACTCCAGCAGTCTGGTGGGGAAGGTCTTAAAATACAAGCTTTGTCTTCCTGCTCTGTTTCCATGAAGGAGAACAAAAAAGTTCATTTGATTGGCAAATATTAAGCCATTTTTGAGGGATTCACTGCTATTCTAGGATTCTCTTTAAAAATCTTATACATAACACTACTACTATCAAGAAGGTGGTACCTACTGTTTTCTCCTACTGCAAGTTACGGCAGCAGATTGTATATCAATTGATTTTCTCTAAGACAGTCTATTTTAAAAGTCAGAGGAGGTAGCAGAAGACCATGAGACTGCATATAATAAGGACCGGCTTTTTTTTTAATCTTTTGATCCATTAGTATGTCATCTCAAAGGAAATAAAATTAAGTAATGAAGGTTTTTACTCCTGTATTCTTAACAGACGTGTCCTCTTTCTTCAGTTTCTTCCACAACATGATTGTAAGACCCAAAAGAACTGTGGACTCAGTGTATATTTACTACTCATGCTATGATTCCGGAAAATCTATTGAATCTATTCTGTGATTCTATTGTCATGTTCAAGTGGTAGCTTACAAATGATTGTTAATGATTGTTAAAACTGCTGCTATTTTTAGGGAAGGAAAATAAAAAAAAAAAGAAAAACTGTTTTAAAGAAACTGAAATATTTCTCATTGAGTGAACCATTGTTTTAAACAGACACTTATGGCCATTAAAACCATGAAGAAATGCAAGAATATGGAAACTGTGCTGATGCTATGAGAGGTAGTATCATCAGCTCACTAAAGAAATTGCAATTTTCAAAGGAGAAGCCTTTCCCAAAGAGTGAAACACTCTCTAACACCTTCTTTAGCATTCTAGTTTTCACTAAATTTTTAAATCAGGCTCAGTCAGTTATGCTTTATCAAGAATCCTTTTAAAATATGGTCAAGTATCACAGACAAGCATAGAACAACACTCCTGAAGCTAGAACCATCATAAAAGATTCCCACTCAATATCAGTATTTATACTGACACTGTTTTTTTCTTACATAGTTTCAAGCTCACATAAAGCTGCTTGATATCAAGATTTCCTCCTCTAACTTGCACTTTGGCATGTTCATTAACTGGCAAAAGAACATACTTTGGGGATTCTGAGCAGCAGAGTTCTTGACATGAATTTTCCAGAACTTCTGCTATGCCATCATTTCACATTGTCATGTATATGTCTCAGATTTAACTTGTCTGCCGTTTACTCTCACTATGTCCTTGTAGCTCGCCCTGATGGCATTGCTGTCACTTACACTGAAAGTAAGAGACCAGTTTTTTCCCTGGGCTATGTGGACGTCAACCGTTTCTAAAAATAGTCATGTATTTTGTTCTGCTGCATGGTCTTAATTTAGCTGAGCTTCCTGCCTTAATCATTCCTTTGTGACAGGTTTGCCAAATCCCAGATCCTCAAGCATTTTGCACAGCCCCACAACACCCATATTAATTTCCTGCATCAGTGTGTTGTACTAACATTAAATTGCTTTAATTCAGTGTGTCACTGGACTTCTGTACAGAGGTTGTTTTCTTTACATATCTTTCTTTCACTTGAATATTTCTAAAATGATAAAGAATGTTTTTGAGCAGTTGTGACTCGGTACACAAAGCTGCACTTCAGTAATTTGTTTTCAATAGACATGTCACAAGGAATGAACTTTGATAGTTCTGATAATCTCATGAAAAGACTTTTTAAAGTACAACATGGTTACCATAATCATTTGACTGCAGATGTAAGGAAAGTATCTCTTAATGCATGTCTGACCCTCTCTTCTCAACATTACTGCTTATAGTCACCTTATCACTAAGGTTTACATGACTTCTCTTTCTCCAAGTTTAATCTTTTTTTCCTCAGGTCTGCCGAGGGTAGAGAAGGGAAAAAAAAACAACAAAATTTAAAGTTAGGTTTTTCATATACCTAAAATACTTTCCATTCAGCTTACCAGTCATAGTTAGAATATGGAATACTGTTGGTGAAAAAAAAAAATACAATTTATCTTAGTACATATGGATTTGATCAAGCTGACTTTTATATACAGTTTTAAAAAATAATATATAATGGGGAAGTGCAAATGATTTTTTAAAAAACGTTTCACTTTTCTTTCCATGCCCTTCTTATAAACAATCTCTTCCCTCTTCTCTAATGTTTTTCTCTTCCCTTTTTATGCTTTTTATGCTTTTTACATCAGTCTTCTCAGACTGGCACTGTGTTACATTTATTAACACACACACACTTTGCAGATAGGTTGAGAATTTTATTTCCTACTTCCATTACCTTGGAGAAAAAGTGTGCTGAAAAGGAACCCTATACCTCCCTCTAGTTCCATATCCCCACAGGGATAGGATGGAGTCTTTAAACTATAATCTTTCTACTCCTCAAAATAGATTTTAAAGTGAGTAAAGGTATTGTGACCTGAACTCTATATTCTCCCCTACTCTCTTGACTGAGAGTCGTGGAAAGTAAAAAAGATGAGCAAAATTCCTGCTTTACTTCAGTGACTGTGTCTGAAGTGGAGACGTCTTTGATACTGTTTAGTGTACCAATATAGATGCACACCACTACATCTGTGGGTTTTGGAGACATCAGTAGAATTATTTAAACTTGTGTCTCATTTGTTTTGAAGACTTCTGTTTAAAATCTTTCAGGTAAGTTAAAAAGTTAGACAATACTTGAATTAAGCATAGCTATGCAAACTGAAGCTATCATCCTTTTGTGTATACACTATGACTTGGTTTCAGTTACACAATCACAATCTAAATTTTCCACTGGAACCTACTTGAGAAAAAAGCAAAACAAAAAAAGTAACCCATAATGAGCTATCTTCTGGTACTGTCACAGGTAGGCTTGGAAGCTTTAGAGCTGTCATTTGAGCTCCAGCTGCAATGTTCTGGCACTTCTTGTGAGTTTCCAAAAGATGAAGCTCCTAGTTTATGTTTATCATTATCAGTAAAAATGGCTTCTGGCTTTGAGGGTAGCTGCGTAAGACAGCCTACATCCCTGGTATTCAACTTCCCTGTCCTCTGAAGTCAGGTGGCTGTAAGATAATTGTCTATTGAGAATAATCCTTATACTAACTACTGAATCATGTAGTCTGTTGTTTTGGAGAGTACTAGTTGGCACGGGCTAAATCCTTACTTAATAGCTTGACGGTATATACGTTAAAATTGCTGACATTGGTTAATTTAGTATTCTTTACAGTAAAACGAGTATATGCTACTATGCCGGTGGAATTTTGGTCTGATTTTGGGGTACATTTCCCTGGGGGCCAGTGCTCTGTGGTGGTTACATACCTTCATTTTCACTCTCCTCAAGGTTGTCTCTTTCTTCCTCATCCGTCAACTTGCCCATCACCCAAAACCTTCCTCAGTTTGGCCTACCCTATCTCCTTTCTACTGATCTACCAAGTTTCAGATTCCCTTCCACATTCTTCTCATTCTGTTACTGGTAACACTTTTTCAACATGACTTTAAGCATCTTCCAGTCTGCTTGACTGTACAGTTCAATTTTCTCATTATCTTCTCTCATCTACATTTAGTGACTCTCACCTGCATTTAGTGGAGTGTGAAAGACAATCATAGAAGGAGTTACTGATATTAGTCCCACCCATATTATATTGCATTGTGAGCGTGTCCAAGACTTTTACAAAGAAAAATTTCTCATGACTTTCAGGTTTTGACATCCTGGCTCTCAATGAGCTCAAGAATACATTAAGTAAAATCTAAACTGAGCAGCAGTCAAATACGTAGAAAAGGAGATGACCAAAATGAGTAATTCCACACAGTGACTGATTAAATAGGAATGGCACCTATAGCTGCCCACCCACGTCTGCCCTGCCTGTATATCATTATGTGGTGTCTCAGTGTTCCTAGACCAGCATATTTTACCACTAGCCTGAATCAACCTCAGTTTTTAAAAGTGGAGCAGGCTGTAGCTGGTGTTACTTATCAATTTATTACTACACCCCTATGGCAGGATTAACAACCTGCAAGAAAGGCTGTATGGACAGCTAAGATGACCATTTCACAACCCAGTCCAGTTCAGTCCCATCCAGATTTTCAGTGAAGGGTGTTGCTCTCATAGGGATATTTTCTGATTAGCATTGTTTCTCACTGTCTACTTAACTTTGTTTATTTTAATTTTACAGTACTTTAAGTGATGTTTTCCTGTGTGGCATATTTTGCATATCTCAAGTTCTCTTTTTATGCATTTTGACAATGTACTACTGGAGGAACAGTTTGACAATAAATAAACCTGACTTGATGATATTACAGCAGTATTGCTGCAGATTCCCACTTTCTGGATTCCAGAGAAGTTAAAGAGGCTTTTGCTGCAATCATATAAAAACTCAAGTGGAAGATCTAATTATGTTGATTAATTTTGAGGCAACTTGTTGGTGTTTGTTTTCTGTGAGCACTGAATACTTCTGTACAGAAGTATTTGCTTTGAAAAAAGATAAATGTGGTGAAGGCCATGCAAACCATGATCATGATATATCTCTGATGGGTAGAATTTCCTAGTTAAGGCACAGGATTGTTCCGTCTTCCTTAACTGGCAACTTAACTATTTGAAATGGATTATTTTTATTTTTTTTAACTTAACATGAGGAAAATTGGTGTTTAATGGTAAACTTCAGAAGTGGCTTTGCAGATAAGGCAACACTGTAGCAGCAACTGCAATAAACCTTGGGTGCTCTCTGCCATAGTTATGCTGTCCCAGAGATCACAAACAAATGCATGCTTTTTAATGGTGACCACTGGAAGTGTGTGCATGCTTCATGTCATAGGAATTCTTCTTAGCAGGAAGGTTGCTGTTGATCACAGGACCTGGTAGTAGGAGCTAACTTGCAGTTTAGACTTTAGTCTAAAGCTATTAAATGGTTACTTGATCACATTAATTTAAATACTTTTATCAATTAATTTTTCAATTTATTCATTTTTTGTGATTAACTTGATTATTTATGGAAAATCCGTAAATTAATTTTTTAGCAAAGGAAGAAAAAAACAAGCCTTGAAGAAAATCAGTGACATTAAAGGATCAATGACCTGATACAATAAACAGCTCATCTAAGCAGCAGTACAACACACAGATGCCTTAGTCCACTTTAAATGTTCACACCTATGGACATAATAGGAAAGCATTTAAAACACTTCCACTGCTCTATTTCAAACCAATTACAAATGTGTTACATTGTGATACGTAACTTGGTAATATTAAATATAACAGTGTTTTGATTTTGTGAATGTAGACTAGGAATGTTCTTTTTAATAATATGAATCATTTCACAGAAACAATGATAAGATAGTACAGAAATAAATAGTAAAGAAAGGTCAAATTCAAATATTGGTTTGGTTATGAATTTTCAAATGAAACTAGGATTTTATTTATGTCTTGGGGCAATTTAAAATGACTTGTCATTTTGTTTTCATTGAAGTTAATGAAACTTCTGAATTTTTCTGAGATTAGACTTTGACATTTCTTTCTGTTATGCTTATCTTGTTAGTTCAAGCTCTATCAAGTTTATGATTCAAACCAGCATATGAGCAGAAATGGTGTCATATCAATTGAAAAATCCTAGTTTGTGTTTTCCTTGGTATACGGGAAACATTTCAGTCAAATAACAAAATGGAAATATGTGCTACTATATACACGTGTAAATTGAAAGAAAAACATATTCATATTCATTTAATCCAATGAAGATCTTCTGTATTAAGTCTGATGTCATGTCCCTTCTTTATTTAAGCTTGGTTTAATTTTTGTTATTAACTTTACATTATTGTTTTGATTATTTTAAGCATAAAAACAAACACTGCCCAGTGAACATGGCATGCACAAGTATCAGCAGCAGTTAATTTAAAACATTTTTTTAAAGTCAATAGGGATACACTTGCCTACAGAAATTGAGAGAAAGTCCTGTTAGCAGTGGGGAAATATAAATTATGTGCTGGTATTGCATTCATGTTTTTTTAGTCTGAATTTGAAATGAAAGAGCTAGGATTAGTGAGGATTGTGTGAGTTTTCTGATAATGGAATCCATTTCCTAAAGAAATGCATTTAGCCAAACAATTTCACTAAGTGTGTTTTAACACTCCTTTATGATATATGCTGCATACATTTGCTTAGTCTGTGGATATATAAAACTCAAAAATATTTTGTATGCTTATTTTATTTAGTGGTCATACTGATTTTTTGCACTTCCCTATTTGTGAATCAATTTATCTTAGTTTGCATTAATCCATACTGTTCTGGTAACATAGGAAAATTTTAGAAACTTTTATGACTATTTAAATATATAGAAATTTAGTTATTACCATGTGATTCTGAAGTCTAGTTTCTCTGGACTTTGCATGGCTAAATGTGTGTTTTATTATATTATCAGTTGAATAAATCATAGTCATAAAAAGGTTTGGGTTGGAAAGGACCTTATAGATCATCCAGTTCCAACCTTCTTGTCATGGGCAGGAGGGACACCTTCCACTAGATCAAGTTGCTCAAAGCCCCATCCAACCTGGCCTTGAACATTGCTAGGGATGGAGCAGCCACAGCTTCTCTGGGCAACCTATGCCAGTGTATCACCACCCTCATAATAAAGGAATTCTTCCTAATGTCTAATCTAAATGTCCCCTCTGTCAGTTCAAAACCATTCCCCCTTGCCCTATCATGCTACATGCCCTTGTAAAAAGTCCCTCTCAAGATTTCCTGTAGTCTCCTTTTTGGTACTGGAAGGCTGTTATAAGGTCTGTCTTGAAATTTTTCTCCTCCAGGCTGAACAAGCCCAGCTATCCCAGCTTGTCTTCACTAGAGAGGTGCTCCAGCCCTCTGAACATCTTTGTGGCCCTCCTCTGGACTTGTTCAAGCAGATCCACATGCCTCTTGTGTTGGGGTCCCTACAGCTAATAGCATTACTCCAGGTGGAAGAGCAGAATAGAAGGGGAAAATCTCATCCCTTGACCTGTTGGCCGTGCTTCTTTTGATGCAGCCCAGGAAATGATTGGCTTTCTGGGCTGCAAGCACACATTGCTGGCTCCTGTTGAGCTTCTCTTCAACTGGCACACGCCTCCAAGTCCTTCTCCTCAGGGCTGCTTTAAAGACAGTCTCCACCCAGCCTGTATTTGTGCTTGGGATTGCCCTGACCCAGGTATACTTGGCTTTGTTGAACTTCATGATGTTTGCACTGGCACAACTCTAGAGCCCATCCAGGTCCTTCTGGATGTCATCCCTTCCCTCCAGCATGTCAACAGCATCACACAGCTTGGTGTCGGCAACAAACCTGCTGAGGATGCACTCAATCCCACTGTCCATGTCCAAAGATGTTGAACAATCCCGATATTGACCCCTTGGGTCAATGTTCAAAGTTGGAGGTAAGACAAAGACAAAACTTACATTAAACTGACCTTGCCATTAAGTATTATCTTACCCGCATGTTAATTTGGAAAAGCATGCTTAGCATTTGAAGAAGTGAAAGCATTCTTGTCTTTAGCTTACCTTAGTATCTAAGCAATTCCCAAATTAAAGTGTCGTGAGTATTTACAACTATTAATTTATTTTGTAACCTCTTGTAGGAGATTGGTACAATATTGTTTGGGGTTTTTTTTAAACTTAAGTGTAATCAAAAGATGCAACATGATGTGGAAGGTCTCTTTCCAAACTATTAGCATTTGGCATAATGCCAGACGCATGAAATTTATATTTGACTGGGAAACAATTGCCTTGGCAGAGGAATGTCATTATCTCTTTTATAAGGAAATTCTGTGTTGAGAGATAATGGAGAGGAAAACTGTACTGCAGTGCCATATAATCAGAAGAGAACTTCTGTTCGTCTTTGATACAAGGCACTTTTAGGCAAACCTGAGACATAGTCTAAATCATGACACAGTTCATGCAGCCTCCAGAGCAATTAAGAATGAAGAGACATTTAGTCCCTGCTTGGGCTCTGACATCTGCACTACCTCTCTTTGGAATTAAGTGCATAATTATATTTAGACATGTCTAGTGAATCACTAAAAGGTAACACTGGAAAAGCGAGACACAAGGTTTTTTTTCTTCTAGCAACATTCCAGGCTTTGACCCAAAGCCAAACTTTTTTGTTCCAGTTTGCCATAGAGCATTTTACATAAAGACATGCACTGGCAGACCATTGGCATTTAACCTCACCTTATTCAGACAATTCACCTGTAACACTGCATTTTCCCCCCTGAAAGACTGCGTGTTGCATTGTTCTTTTTTATTTTGCTATTTCCATCAGCGTGTTTTTGCCAAGCCAGAACAGACTAGGTTATTCGTCAGCTCATTTTGCGGGTGTTTGTTCTGGGGGGCACTAAATAGTTGTTAGCCCAAAGAGTACCAGATAAACAAACAGAAGCCCAAGATACGTTCATTCAGTTAAGACTACCTTGTGGCTCACTGATTCTTGTAAAAAAAATATAAATGTTTATACAGTGAATTCTTAATTGGGCTTGCTGATTAGAAATGCTTGCAACCAACAGAATAAATTATGATTGGTAGGTAAATATCATTCTTGTTTTAACCAAGATAAAATGAATTAAACATTAAAAACCTTGTCAGCTACTAATTGCAGCTTCAATTCTTTTGAAGCATTAGCTTTGCCAAGAGCTGGACATTTTGTTAAAAAGGTTTGTCGGGTGATTATTTTCCTGACTGCTGTGGAAGTGCACAGCTTTGCTGAGTTCAGAGTTCATCTCAGTCCTTGAATTATCAGGTAGATTGAAGTACGTGCAGCTTAGGGGCCACCAGCTCTATAAGCATCTTTCAACTTAAATTAATTTATTAAAGCTGTAATTCTGTGAAATGTATATATAGATGCCCCTTCATGTATTGAACTGTATGAGGGAAGTATGAGGCTGTGTTTGGATCTAGAGACTGTTCCCAACTCACTCAGAAATTTTTCACCAGATGAGCCCAATATGTTACTATCACAAATTATTAAAAATCATTATGTTAACTGAACATAAGTAACTCAGTGTTCAACTGAAATATAATTCAGCTGCTCTGAAACCAGTAACTGAATATAGTTTTATTAATCTAAACTGTTCCTTTGATTTACTGTGCTGTCTGCATGCCTCTGACTACTCTTCCAGTACTAAACACTCTGTGAAAAGCCAGATGGAATGAACATGCCTTCATGGAATTTGCATTTAGAGCAACGCCTCTTTTTTCCACTACATATTTTTCTTTTCCTTAAAGCACAAAGGACCAGCTATGGTACACCTAAGGATAATTTCTAAGCCTACTTTTCCTATTTACAATATAAATATTTTGAGCGTTTGTTGGTTTGTTTGTTTTTGTTTTTTCTTTTGTTGTTTTTGGTTTTGGGTTGGGTTTGTTTCTTAATTATTGCTAAAAAAACCCCAAAACAAACAGCCCCTGCAGAGTTACAAATGCGTATGTTGCATTTCCTAACACTCACAAAAATGGCAGATGTTACTTCCTTCAGACTTTTCCATAATGTAGAGCATTAAAGATCTTGGTAAAAACAGAGACAAAAGAATGACTTGAAAAAGCAAACATGAAGTTTAGTAGTGAACTTTATTACAATTAGTTGCAGATCTGATATTTGTGCCTCTGAAACATGGTTTTAGTCCATTACCCAGTTACCAATTGAGACGGTTCTCAGACAATAAGAATTTATTGTGATCTATCTCTAGCAAGTAAGAAGCATAGAAGCTACAGTGATACCATATGCTGAATTGAACTGCATTAGATAATACATAATTTTTCCATGAACTTGCATACAGTATTGTATTCCTTACTTTGTATCAGTAACCTTGAGAAGGTAGTGTTTCCTACTATTCCTACTGTATTCCTGCTGTTGCTTCAATAGTATTTTATTTGGCTTGTGGTATTCCCAATACTTTGCAAAGTGTCTCTTATTACTGTTTTGTGCAATGAATTTTGTTGTTGGGGTTTTTTGGGGGTTTTGTTTGTTTGTTTGCTATCTTATGTTATTAAGTGTACTGGAGTATTCAGTCATGGAAGTAGTTTGTGAAATTACATCTATTATACCACTTGAATATGACCTGATTTATTATAAGAAGACCAGTGCTCAGTGCATCATCCTGAATGAAGCTTTGTCTCTGAGGGCTGCCATATGCTTAAACTTTAGTGTTTTATTTTAGCCATTGATTTCCCTTTAGAACACAAATGCCATAGCAATATTGCTCAGTAAATTTTTTTGCAGTATTGAATAGCTGCTTGTTCTGCCAAAGGGGTGTCAAATTCTGTTACCAACCTATGTTAACATCATTTGCATCTATCAGCAGAGATGAACTAAATATGTTTTGTAACTCAGTTTTGGAGGAAGTGCAGATTACAAATCAAGTCAAAAGGAAGGAAAGTAACTTTCCTGAGCTTGCTTATTTACATATCTTGATTGCAATGGTTCCCAACACTTTCAGAGGAAGCCTCACTGAAGCCATTCTTTCTCTTTGAGTAATGCATTGCATGCTGCTCAGGCTTTCCCCTGTGCTTGCACACCTTGCCTGTCCTGACGTTGCTGTTTCCTCTGCACCTCCTCGCTTCAAAGCCACAGGCAGCTCCCTTCTCACTTTCTGGTCCCAAAGACACCTAAGGGTAAAGGAAGAAAAGAAAATGAAATAATATATATGTGTATGAAAAAAGAATGCTGCATCTGAAGGGGGCTTTAAGCTGGTAATCAGTGGACTGTCTATGTGAGACTGAAGGAAGCTCCTAGGAGAGCTGGAAAGGTGAAAGTGGTGGTAGTTTGGAGATAAGGGGGTTGCACAGTTTAGCCAGAGGCTGATCAGGGATATCTGTCAACAGTGTCTTTCACAGTTTATCATTTTACAAATGTTTTATTTTCAGAATTACTTAGTTTTAGATTTTCTATCCTTTTTTCATGTATTACAGAAGACAGTTACTGATCCTTGGGGCATTTTACCAGCATAAGATCACAGAATGTCTGCATGATTCATGATACGTATTCCTGTAACTTAATCATCTAGAGTGTTTATTTGGTATGTAAATGCTGGAAACAGTGATGTTTCTGAGCTGATTTATGAGGTAATGCACTTTGAAAGCAAACCATCTATATGCTGTGTCTAAAATATTAAGTGTTATAAAATTGCTGGTAGTCAGAAAAAGAACATTGATAATGAGCTTAAGTTCTCTATGAGCAGCTGCAGACAATATCGGTAGGAAATAGAGGAATACAGAAGCAGAACCAGCTATCCTGCAAAGATTAGTAACTGAGTTGCTGAATGCCCGAGTGTGGTTTTTTGTTGAGAATTATGTAGTCCAAGATTTACATTTTAGACAGCATTTTCAATAGTAAAAGCTGTTGTTACAGACAATGAAAAATTACCTATAACCAGCTATCCCAGAGAACACTGTGAAAAACCTTTCTGTGAGAACCAGAGAAGTTATTTAGGTAGGAGATGGCTGTCAGGAGAGTATTTGTTGTATATTTTATTTTACCTATTTTTTAGTGGTTTTTAAAGGATAAAAAAAGGGGGTTTAAAGGGCTTTTTAACAAAGAATTTTGTATTCACGTGAAACTTCATACTTCCAAGATTGCTAAATTGTTATCTGAGCAGAATTAGAAGCTATTTTACATTGTGAGCTGTGTGTACAATCGGCTGTAATCCTATGAAGCCTAGTTGTTCTTGACTGTTCTTCTGTGTGGTAATACAAATATTTCTGAAATAAGTAAATTAATTTGTAATAAATAAAACCAACAAGAAGAAGAAAAACAAGAAAATTGAGTAATACTGAGTTGTAGAAATTACCTGGATTAGATATGATTTAAGTCAAAGAGTAGCTATAAAAGAACCAAAGAGGAATTGTCATTGACTGTGGAACCAAAGTTGCCCAAACCCAAGCTTTGTAGAACTTTATTAATAAAGGCAGAACAGAACATAAGTGAAAACATTTTTGACGGCACTAGGAATTCTGACCTGACATAACCAGGGCCCGAGAAAGGAGGATGCTGTGCAGTACTTCAGTTTATATTTTAAAGATACAAACTTTTATAGTCCCACAAGGCTAAAATGTCCTCAGAGGACATTTTGTTAAGGTGACTAAAGCTTCTTTCCCACTAGAGTTTACTCAGCACCTGGAAAGAGGGTTCATAAAAATTACAAGGAAATATACTTCATTGCACAAAGACTGTCGCACCAGAGGTAAAATCTTCAAGATTGTAGTAGCAACCTTGTTTTTTATGAGCACCTTGAGAGCAGAATTACAGGTATAGTTCTTTATTGCATCTTGGTGCACTTGTGAAGCTGATAAATGAAGGAATGATGATGGGTCCATTTTAAATTCCTGCTTTGTAACCTATCCAACCTAGGCTAGCTCTGCTAGCATAGAGCACAGGCTGTGAACCAAGCAAAGCTCAGTAAATACAGAACATTAACCTCATATGTGCATGTGTGCTTGGGTTTACTGAAGCTGCACCCATGGCAGCAAAGCAAATAAAGATGTTTTAGTATTAAGACCTACATTTTTGTAGGTATAGTTTTTAAATTTCGTTTTAAGCTTAGACTAATGGGGCAATTTTTGTGTGGGAGCTTTGAATACTATATTTATGCAAATAATTGTAAGCACATAATTAACACAGAATAGCAGTAAAATGCTTGATGGGGATGATTTTAGTACAGGTTTCAATTTGCTAGCCATTGAATGCAATTACTCTTTTGTCCAGAAGTGTTTACTGGAAATGTTATTGGCTGATGCGTGAGTGTTTCTATTGCAGAACCAACAGCAGGACACTGTTATTATCCTCTGATAACAGCCTGTTCCGGTGGCTTTATCCCATTAATAAATGCATGCATAAGTGTGCACTGGGATCAATAGACTTTCGGTAAAGGCCAGGCAAAGTAATAATCACAGGATTTGGTGTGACATTTTGCCAGCATTCACACATATTCTTGACTTTCTAACATTTGTTTTTTCAACTCATAAATATTTCTGCAAAGTAGGCACACTTAAATGACACTGACTTACTTGGAGACATTAAGTATATTAATAAAATGCGAGAGAAAAGTTATTGATGCATGATGGTTTTTAATTAGAGGAGGAAAAAAACCCAACAGTCTTTTAGAAGAGAAAGCGTATTCTGAAGAGCAACATTTAATTGTCTCAATTTC
>JANHGB010033270.1:0-22780 GCA_026283785.1 Coracopsis vasa
AGAAGAGAAGGCTGCTTGGAGACCTCATAGCAGCCTTCCAATGTCTGAAGGGGGCCTATAAGGATGCCAGAGAGGGACTCTTCATCAGGGACTGTAGCAATAGGACAAGGGGTAACGGGTTCAAACTTAAACAGGGGAAGTTTAGGTTAGATATAAGGAAGAAGTTCTTTACTGTGAGAGTGGTGAGGCACTGAAACAGGTTGTTCAGAGAAGTGGTAAATGCTCCATCCCTGACAGTGTTCAAAGCCAGGCTGGACGGGGCTTTGAGCGATCTGGTTTAGTGTGAGTTGTCCATTCCCATGGCAGGGGAGGTGGAACTTGATGATCTTAAGGTCCTTTCCAACCCAAACCATTCTATGATTCTATGTTGAGTTTTTTGTTGGCAAGACTTTTATGACTTGCTGGATGCCAGTGAAAAAACAGTGAAGTTGCTTTTTTTTCTAATCAACCCAAGTTTATCTACAGAACCTTTAACTCTGAAGGAGGACTGACTGAGACAGCTTCGGATTCTTTTGCTAGCTTCTCTCGTTAACCGCATTTTCTGGTACACAGTCTTTTCTTAAGATACACTTTTCCAGTGGAAGATTTGTGATTTCACAGTGCAATTTCCAGTAAACCGCTTTAGCAAGGCTATATCCAGATGCTTCAGCTTCTAGGTTTCTCACACAAAAGTCAAGCTGAAAATATGATCTTAATTGAAGCTATATCCTCCCTTCACAGTCATATGTTGTATGCATGCATGCGTACACATGTACAAGGAGGGGAATCTACTCAGTTTTAGAATATGCTTATTTCTCAAATACTTTGGCCAGAAGATCATAACTGTTGATTTCAGATTAGTCATGCTAGTTGGCACATGCTCAGAAAAGTGTACATGAGTATTAAATTACTAGGACAGTTTGTAAAACAAACAAACAAACAAAAAAGCTTAATACTCTTTTCAAAGACTAACAAAGGAGAGGTAATATCTAGATTCCATTCACTTTACATTTTTTTGATAGCTGTGAAAATGCATGTAGGGAAAGGGGGAGAGAGATATAGGGGTTTGGAAGATTACTGTGACATTTTTGTTGACAAGAATGACAACACATTCAGAAGACACTGGAGACTTTGATGCCTGTTGGTCTTACACAGGCTCATTACTGTTCACAGATCTGGCAGTAGTTTGCACAGCATATGCCACAGAACAGGACTAAGCTGTGGTATGTTCTCAGGGAATAGGCTGCAGCACTACCTGTATTTTTCAAAAAGCCCAGGGTTTGAAAAATTCCTCCAGAAGCTGGAGATCAATGCTTTGGATGGCACATCTTTCCCAGTGCTTTTGGCAAGAAGATGCTATAGAAAGTCAGAACAAAGATGAAGTCATATTTGACTATATATGTCATGGCGGGGGAGGAAAGTCGTTCCATCTGATGGTAGAAGAACAAGTAGGCGAGACCAGAGAACTGAAAAGGTCTGGAAAACTCACTGCTCTGAACTTGTAAAGCTTGGCCTTTAGCTTTCGTAATGCTATAATTTCCACCACCTGAAGACTTCTGTTGAAGGCCTGACACATCAAAGTGCATGCTTTAGTTCAGACATAATCAAAATTTTATGCAACATAGTTGTGCTATTAATACAATTCTGCGCTTATCGCCAGTGAAATTGGTGAAAACAGTGTCTTTCTTACAATGCAAATGAAGTTTCAGACAGTGAAGAGAAAGAGAAAAGACTATAATCAAAGTCAAAAAATGCCAACACCCTTGTGGCTTGTTGTTTTTATAATGTGGGTTTCTTTTTTTTGACTTTCTGAATATTCAGTTCAAATGGGCATTAACAAAATGCAAGAAGTTCTAAGGACATTACTTCTTCTTCTCATCACAATAATAATAGCCTTGAGAAAATAACCTTTGAGATTTAAGCCAAAAGTATAGTATTTTTTGTCAACTAAGTTTTTAAAAGCAGAAAGCCAACATGCCAACATACTTTAAATGGATTTGTAAATATTCGATACAGACACAAATCAGCAATAATCTTCAAGTTCAGAACAGCATGCAGTTGAGACCTATCTAGGAAAGACTTTCAACTTGTATATCAAGCAATAAGACTTCAGAATAAGTGCTGTTTACTACTTCAATCTTTTTATCTTTTTCTCAGCTGTTGGATCAAACAACATTTGAGTGAATTAAAAATGTCATATTCACCAAAAATAAGACTTCTGATATTCTTTACATACTCTGGAGGAAATTAAGTTCTTTTTGGCAATGCAAAGTAAAAATATAATAAATTCTTCGCATTAAAAAAAAAAAGCTCTTTTTTTTTTTCCTTTGGTCATAAAACTTTAAATCCTCAATAAAAACTAATAGGTGATTCAGTTATTCTAGACATAATTTCTTGAATAATCCATGTTGTATGCAGGCAGTGGAAATCTGCTCTTGAGGGCATTCAGTTGCAGAGACGAAAGAATCAATTCAATAATTAAACATAGTAGTAGAGCTGTTAAAATGAATATCAGCAAGTTGGAAAATGTATTATCTACTATTTCACTTTGAGTCAATGATCTTACTGTTAATTATGATCTATCTAACAACATAGTGTATCCCATTTAGTCACCAGACAGTTATCAATGTTGTCATAGCTAGATAACTCAAGCTTTGGTATACATTTTAAATCTTACTTACATGCTGCAGTCTGATTAAAATAGTGAACTACACTGATGAGTTATCTAATTCATGTGGCTGTTCTAATGTTGTCATACTGCTCCTGCCATATTTCCTTGGAAATAACGTAAAAGAAGTGTATCTTTGAATCAGAGAAAAAGTTTGTCTTATCTCCCCCATATTTCTCAAACCACTGAGTGAGACTGCATGTGATGGGGGTAGATAAGTATGGAGTGAAGGGGGAATGCGTGCCTGAAAATGCAGCTACGCTGTGAGGAAAGACTTCTGGTCTTCAGCTACATGGAATAATGCATTTGATCTTTTGTCACTTTCTGCATGAGGTCTTTTTTGAAAAACTCAGCAGTTTATTATTGTTCCATAGATTTAATTCAGGTCAAAGTGTGGGGTTAAAATAAAACAAAAAAAAATGGTGATAAATCTTATTTTTAGAACTTGTCATGAGCATATTTGCCTTTTTGGAACAGAAAGAGTTAGCAGTAAGACCAGTATGATTTATACCTGAGGATTTATTCTGAACTTGTAGTATTTCTGGTTATGAAGAAAGTCCTTGAAACATGGATAATATGTCTGTGGCTGTGTGCATCTGAAATCAGTTGAAAGTCACTACACTGAATTACAGCATCTATATGAATGGGGTGCAAAGTCTGAAGTATCTATATCCAGCATCCCATCAATATATCTTATGCTACATTAAGTAGATTTACTTTTTATTTCATTTTTTCTTTTAAAGAAAACTTCAGTGTTCTTCTTAATGAAGATAACAACTCCCTTAATAGGTGCTTTGCAAAATATTTGTTTATGAAGTTGTGCAGCTAAAGCCGGATTTGCTTAGTTTACTGTTGCATAAAATCATGTGTGAGGTCCACAGTGGGAAATTTGTGGTCTGTGAGTAGTAAAAGTCGTTACTCCACTGAGCTGAAGAAAGAGCCTGCTGTATTTACATTCAAGAGAAGAGTTGTAAGCATGTGTTACAGTGATGCATTGAGCTTAATCTGCTTTCACAAGGAAACAAGCCATGCATAATTGCAGCATGTGTCTGCAAGAGTTTCTGAGTCTGCTTTGAATCTGAGCTTGTATGTACCAAACTTGACAAAGACACAGAGGACTGACAGACATTAAGCTCTTACAAGTCCCATGGAACAGGAACAGAGTAAGGGTGAGAAACGATATTTCTGTCTCCTCCACTAAGAGAGGGACTCTTTGGAGAACCAGCAAATTTTCATAACACATTTTAAATGCTGGAAAAACTTTAGTGACTACTTGTCTTTTCCTGACAACAGAATCCAATCACAAGGCAAAATTGTAGTCAAAATGAGGTTTCAGCAGTTCTGCTGCCTACAGCAGTTTCTTATTCAGGTGGATAGTTGAATTTTTCTGACCCTGGAGTAAAGGTAAGATGGCCAACCAGCTCCTCCATACACGACAGGTTATAGTGGATGGTTTCCCTGCTATAGAGCTGAGACACTCCTCTACAGATTTTTTTGTTTTTCCAAGTTTCACCTAAAGTGTCAGGAAAAAAGAAAGTAAACTGGCAAAACTCCAAATGACTTTGTAAGCAAGATGAAAGTGCTTTTTCTTCTGTGGTCTTTTGTTAGGGACTGTAGTGATAGGACAGCGGGGAATGGGTTTAAACTTACTTAAACAGAGAAAGTTTAGGTTAGATATAAGGAAGAAGTTCTGTACTGTGAGGCTGGTGAGGCACTGGAGCAGGTTGCCCAAGGAAGTTGTGAATGCTCCATCCCTGGCAGTGTTCAAGGCCAAGTTGAACAGAGCCTTGGGTAACATGGTTTAGTGGGAGGTGTCCCTGCCCATGGCAGGGGGGTTGAAACTAGATGATCGTAAGGTCCTTTCCAACCTTAACTATTCTATGATTCTATGATTCTTCCAGAACGTCTAAATATTTATGTTTTGACAAACAGAAAATAAATCTCAGGAATTAATTTAGTATGGATTCTATGCTGTGTAGGATACAAACTACGTCAGTATAATATCTATACTTCCATATCACTTTCTCAAGCGTTTGCAAAAGCAGGCACCAAATTTTTATATTTGTTTCAGGGAGGAACTGTGGGGTTCTGCTGTTTTTAAAAACAGTTGCCATTGTGACTGTTACATTGTCATACAGGAGTAAGAGGCTCCATGGGGGCCTGGGAACTCCTTGCTGAGACAGAAAGGAAAGGAAAGAGTGGTACCATCACTGCTTCATTTCCATCAACAGTCTTGCTTATGTTTCTAAGACCTAACACAAGGAGTGTCTCAGTTATCCACACAGGCTGGAAACAGGCAAGGGACAAAAAATAATGTAAAGGATGTGGAAAAATACAGAACAACTCCTTGCATCTTACACAGAAGTGTATTAATTTTTCTTCCATTACCTCCAATGTAGGTATTGCAAATTCATAATCCATTTAGATCAAAGATAACACATTTGAATTGCATGATTCGTGCAAAGTAGATCAAGCATGCAAAAAATGACATTCCCAAATAATATAATTATATCAGATAATAAGACAAATGTCTTTCTTAGCTACTCATGCTAGGAGTAGCACCTTGTGATGTACTTAATTCATGCCCCATACATGAGCACAATCTTTTTAAGATGGAACGTATTTACATAGTTCATGCTTATTTTCAACTGTCAATTTGATTGAGAAATTGAAAGAACTGAACTCTTACACCTTTTCTGGGACAATGTCTTCTTGCTGCCTTGTAGTCTTCACAGGTGAAGGGGGTTTGTTGCTTTACATTAACGGACTGGTTTAGAACTCCAGATAGTGAGAAACTGATGCAGTTTACCTTGAACTAAGCTGAGCCAATATGCCTTAAACTCCCATGTAAACAGACATGGACTTCAAACACAAATAGAAACTTGAGTTTCAGGCATTCTAGCAAACTTGTCATGAGCAAGCTGCACATAACTTGTGATACCTTCCATTTTTTCAATACTAGGAAAGAGGGTGATAATTAAGTAAATAGTGATCCAGATTATTCTGATGCAAAGACTGTACTGTATTTGGCTGAAAATAAAGATATCTAGTAAAAAGAGGAAAAGATCATAGCTTTCATACTTTCTCTTTTGCAATCTTGTGATGCACATTGTGCTTGTGTAGTCAGAAAGTGGTTTGATCTGCCTGTGTTTGCTACAATCAATATTAAAATAAAGAGTAAATCTGGGTAAGTGAGCCAAAAGTTTTTTCTGCAAGGCTCTACACAGGAAGGCACAAAAGGTGCTCAACTTTTTCTCTTTCTGAGAAAAAAGTTCATTAGAACTTTCATTTGAACTTTATTTTCAAGAGAAAGTTGTGTAGAGACTTACAAGCAAATTGACAGTGGTAGTTATTATGAATGAGGAATGCCAAAAAGTTTAATGCTTCACTTTAGAAAAGCAATTGATTGCTATGACATTCTTAAGGCTATGAGTTCAAGATTGCTCCTGAGAATATGACGTTTCTTGTTCCTGGACAGCCAAGACACACAGTTCGGAGCTTTCTCTTTAGAGCCCAAGAAAGGGACTGTGGAAAGGCTCTTGAGAAAAGTAAACGAAAGCTCTCTCCAGCCTCAAAAGAACATCTGAGCAAGAGCTTGCCATGAGTAAGGTATGTTTGTCTCTCCTTGCACACGCAGGTTGAAACAAGTGTTGAGGCTCAAGAAATGTTTTGAATTCTTGTGATTTTTTTTTTTCTAAATACTTTTGTCAGCTATGAGAGAATCAGCCCACATGACTTTGCCTCACCAATCTGAGTAGTTAACACTGTTCTGATTCTAATGGGATATTTCCTTCAGAGTGAAAAACTGGTGACACAAAGCAACTACCTGCTAGTGAAATTTCCTTATTTACAGGAGTCCTTTCTTCTTCCCTTGCCAGGGCTGAGCCCTAACAAAGTCTGTCCCTGGCAGGCATGCTGCAGGGGCCTCGGTGACTCAGAAGCCCTCTTCTTGATTTCCATAAAAGTAACACTGAAGTGACATCCATCTCCCCCACCTCCAGCCCAGGCACAGCCTCCCGTCACCAGCTGAGCTCTGGGGAGAGCTGGGGACTGCAGATATGGAAGTGCTTCACATCTTGTATTTTCTCCTTGTATACTCTGTAACTCGGAGAGTTGGGGAAGGACCTCAATAACCAAATAGGCTGCTCTGTCCTATCCATTGAGCTTAAAAGCTTATGTCTCATCCCCCTTGACGTTAGCATGGTGGTTGTTTGGGGACATCGGGCATATTTGTCCATCTTTGGGGACAACAGGCATCTGCTGGCTAATGGCTTCCTTTAGAAACTGTTATCTCTTGATACGTTAATTTGAACTAAGCATAGTATGGTGGCCCACCATACAGTTTCACTGAATTCAGAAATGTGTTTCAGCTAGGATTTTTTCTAGAGCCCCTGGGCAGTGTTCAACAGAGCAGGTTCCTTACCCTGTCTGAAGCCTTCAGCTGTAACTAGGGTATCAATTAGGGAACATTTGTGTTCATAACAGGCAAATCCTAAACTCATAGCAAAGGTATATGAAGAGGTATTCTGGTCTCAAGATCAGAGCTGCAAATGTACTTCTTCCAAAGTAAGTTTAATTGCAGTTCTTGGAAGCATCCATTACTTGTTTATTCAGTACTTTTGGCAGAGTAGACTTTGTTATTTGTACAGTCTTGCATAGGTTATTGCTAATATTGGGCAACAGCTGCTCTGCAAGATTTCCCTCACTTCCTATTTTCACTGTGGCAAACATATTGGCTGGACAGAATAGGCTAATTTAAATAGGCACCTGTGAGGAACTTTCAGTATAACCCAAACAGCACAGCTAGAGAAAGAGCACAGCCTTTTTTCTGCTACTCTGAGAACGCTCAGAAGATACTTCTGCACTTTTTCTTTCACAGGACACATGTAGGAAGTCTGTGAATATAAAGCTAATGCATGTCAGTGTTAATACAAAAGGTGTTAAGGGCTAATCACTATTCAAACAACAATTTTTCCCATTTCCTTTAAAGGAATCTGTCTGCAACAGATAGAAAATCAAAATCCCATAATGCCTGCAAAGCATAATCTCTCTTTCTCTCTGTGTGTATGTATGGAATGCATATTTATGTTCTGCTGTAGTTTTATTTCCTGTCATTTTTGTTCTTTATCGATATATTTCTTGATGTAGTTGATCTGTATTGCATTTTTTCCTGTTCATCTGTCTTCATATCGTGGTGTACACAAGGATTTTGAGCAGAACTGTGAGTATTAGACAAAAGACAGTAAATCCAGAGTAATTCAAATTATACAGGCTAATCAACAATAAACAGTGTTTCTGTCAGAAAGTGCACAGCCTTTGAGTGTGCAGTGTCTCTGATGTCTCTTCTTATATACTGTTTGGTTTTGAGATTCACAGAATTAATCTGAGCTCCCTCTGCAGCTAATAAAGCTACCTACTCATTACAAAACTGCACAGATAATATTTGCTTGTGTAGATTCACTTCATCTACTCTGCAAACTTTCTACTTTTGTGCAGGTTTATATTCTTAAAAACTAATTAAATATCAGGTTGCTCGTGAAAACAACCAGGGGGAGGATTCTGCAGATATTTCATGAAGTGGGTTGTGAATTTTCACACATCAACGTTAGCAGTGGAAGCCTGACTTGTAGAACACTGAAAACAGAGGTCTACCGTATAAGCCGCATTACTCATCCAACCTTGAACTTCAGAGTCTGAAACCCCGTGGTAATTTGCTCTGAAAAAAAAAAATCAGTAGGTCAAAACCGCTGTGTATGCCAAAGGCAAAGCTTCTGTTGCTTTTGGTAGGTTCAGGACTTTTCTGCACAAAAAGGGAAAACCAGGATTGGTGTCTGGGGACTAGTCCAACTTCATTATTTTATTGGACCTAGAACCATATTCTTCTGATCGCTGCTGTAAACTGTCCTGGGGTCACGTTTGCTATTCATCACCTGGGAGAAAACGTTTGTCTTCAGTGCACTTTTGTAACATTCTGAGTGCCCAGCCACACATTTCCTCCTTCTGGAGGACAGCGCTTTCCCTTTTTTTAGCACAGGGTCATGTGAAACTACCTTTGACTGTAGCCAGGCAGTTGGCACACATAACTTATTGCAAAACAATTCTGCAAAGTATAACATTGGACTCAGGATTGGTGCCTGGTGTGCTTCTGAGTATCCCAGAAGCGTGGATGCAGTCTTCTTCACATACATTTTTTTCCAGATGTATTTACTCTACAATGCTTCCCCACTTTTAAGCATCTGCTGCAGTTTGCTCAACACATTGTGTTTATGGCTAAATGGATGTCTATGTATATAACCATTTTAAATTCATAAAGTAACATCGAATCCTTAACTGATAAAAACACTTTGTAACTGACAGAAACTAGGAAAAGCACCATAACAAAGATCATAATAATAGTTTCATGAACAGACACAAGCAGCAAAACAACTGAAGAATAAAATCTCATCTTTGTGATTCACCTGTTCTGTGGAGGAGCTGTGGATAACAGACATTTCATTATAAACTGGAAATTAAAACTGTGGAAATAGCTGCAGTGGGATGGGATGGAGGAGGTCCTGGCAAAGATGAGGCCATCATACTGCAAACAGAAGGAAGGGAAAGAAATAATATGGCTGCCATGGGCAAGTGTTTCTCTGAATAAAACAAAATGGATCCAAATCATTACCATTTTTACTCATCTCTTGACACTGAGTGAATAGAAGAATAAATAAATATCAGGAAGCAGATTGAACTCCCCAACATTTGCTATCCCACTTCCTAAAAAGGAAAAACTGTTCCCTGTAGTAGAAACATGAGTACTAGATTCAGACTTTTCTTCAGCAGTTTTATGCCACTCCTGCAGCGTAAGGTAATGGAAAAGCTTCCAGGCAACTGAGTTTTTCCACCCTGCTGGAAAAACTCTGGGTGGTTTAGACCCAGCATTTAAAGACACTTAAAAATGTGAATAACTTCAAGGTACCACAGGTGGCCACATCTAATGGCGTTAACACAAAGGGCACTGATTAAAGTCTTCTCTGTATAAAAGGAAAAGCAAAAGGCAATGCTATATATATGTGTTTCCCTCTCAAGGAAATCAATGGGGGCTACGGGAAATTTCTGAGAGCTGTTGGATGGAAGATTTGTTCTTTCAGTTCAGTTACTGAACCCATACAGAGTGGCAGAAGTGATGCAGTATTCCCAGGGGCAGCTGGGCTCTGTCTGCAAGACTGGGGATAAGAATCACCGTTGGGAGATGGTGATTCTCAAATTGTTTTCTGCCCTTATTCTCCAAAGTGTTACCACTGTGGTGGCAGTGGCTGTCATACAATGGACAGAGGCTTTGCATATCTCTTCATTTCACATCAGCCATGAGACAGAAGGTATGTTCAGGGAGGGTTGTGTCCAGCACATCAGAAGCATCTGTAATCTGGCAGAGATTTTGAAATAAAAAATGCTTTTGTCCAGTGGCTGATCTGTCTTGGAAAGTAGTTTGAGTGCAAGGCATATGTCCAATATCAGTCATAGAGGATACATTATTTGATAACCTGAAGTAAGTGACCTGTGAGGGAAGTTTGAGGGAAAGGGTCTTCTTTAGCCTGAAGGAGAGATGTCTTTTTGGCTACCTGATAGCAGCCTGACAATATCTACCAACAGGGAAGCGACTGAGAAGGTGGAACCAGTCTCTTTGTAGTGTTGTGTGGTGAGAGGATGAGAGAAACAGACATAAGGTTTTGATGGGATTTAGGGAAAAATTCTTTCACCATCAGGACTGCAAAGCAGTGGACTCATTGCCCAGAGATAGTGTACAGACTCCATCCTTGGAGTTTTTCAAGACACAATGTTTAAAATCATGAGCAACCTGGTCTGAGCTTAATCCTGACCCTGCTTTCAGTAGGAAGTTTGAATAGAGACCTCCTGAGGCTCCTTCCATCTGAACTATACCACTCTTCTGTGGTTATATGATTCTAGCATATGCCATGAAATTCGCAGGCACTATGGACCAGGGAGGAAGGAACACATATACCTTTGCTTAATATAGAGTCAGATATTATGAAAGCAGCCCACATGATTGTTCAGAAAGCAGTTTGGGAGTCTGACAAAAGCACACTGGAGAGAAAAAAGAATCACCATCCTTGGTTTCTTACTCAGGGCTGACACATGCAACTCAAGGCTCCCACAACATATCATCTGCATTAGAATTAGCTGCCCCAGGGTTTGCCCAGTGGGAGTAACAAGCCTGTACCCTGCAAAGTGGGATGTCTGTTGCTTCCCAGGAGCTGAAGCTTAAAGATTGCCCCAGAGAATCAGAAAAAGATCCCTCTTGCCCCTATTTCCACAGCTCTGACCTGCTGTTGACCACCCTTGCAAACAGTCTGAAAGAAAGACACCCAGGTATGAATGGAAGAGCCCACAGAGAGTAGCTTAAGGAGCACAGATCAGTCTCTTCCAGTTCTGCTCCACTTCCAGGCTTTTTCTAGTGCAGGGCACAATCTGAGCAGGACATTTATGACGAGAACAAAGCTGTATATTGGTGAAAATCAACCCCAAGATTGACTACTCAAGTACATACCTCAGCTCATATCAAAGGCCTGTAAGCACAGGTGAATCAGGCCCCATGTTTGCCCTTAGCTATTATTTTGTTCCTTTACCTACCACACATTCACATAACCATTGTAATGAAGCAATTGAGAAGATCCCAAGCTCTGTACTGGCTTCCAAACAAGTGCTAGCTTATGCATAACATAGAGAAATGGCTGTTTTAGCATGCCCTAGCAAACCCATAGAATATTAGTGAACAGGATCACACAGGGGTAAACCTTTCCATCCCTATTACATGGTGTGTATCTTTTCCTTCCCCTCCAAAATGCTTTTACCAAGAACAATGATGGCTGTCCATCTCTGGTCCAAAGCGTGCAGGCCTTGAAGGAGCATCTGTTTCCTCTCTGGTTTGTATTAATGTTCCAGTGTAAAGGCTCAACACAGAAGCATTGAGAAGATTAACCACATACAGTTCAAACGCAAAGGCTTGCAAGAAAGTAGCCAGGCTCACTGTATTATCATTTCAGCTATTAATATGGTGGTCCTGATTTTCATCTAACATTGAAGACAGTGAGGGTATACAGATTGAAGCATAGTCCAAAAGTTATATTGATGTTCAGTGAACAGTTGCCTCCATAAACCATCCAGCTCTAATTATCACTCACCCAAATCAGGATTCTTATTTTTTGGCTGTCCTGAAAGTATCAGAAATACACTTTGTAAAATACTTGAGCATGAATGAACTGGGAGGATGTGTCAAGGCAGAGTGATTGCACTCTAAGTAATATTGATATTCCACATGGTGACACAGTTTTGAAGAAACAAGAGCTTTGCTATAAAAACAATGACTTAGATTGAACTTGTTTGGAATCATTGTGTGTTCCTGAAAAATATGGACACAGCACATCACCCTAACCTCAAAGGCACCTCAAGTACCCAAATGTTATTCGTTATGGCAATCTGTTTCTCCATTTCAATCTTCTTTTCGACCATTTTATCTTTTTCTCATGCTTCAAGTTTATCTTGCAACTCAGAGCTGACAGATCTACAAGGCATGAGTGATCTCTCACTCACATTTGAGTAATGCCAGGCACAATAGGTCTTCAAGACACTAGAACCAGTATATAACTGCAGAGCATGCCATAGTTCAAGGTATGAAAAGGAGCCAGAGGTTTGTTCACCTTTTCACTTGCTTGCTTGTTTACAAGAAGGACATCCAGTAAAATGGGTTAAGACTATCCCTGTGCTTCCGCATTGTTACACAAAGCCTATGCTTGCTTGGAAGTGGTGAGATTTTGGGGCTGATGTCAGGCATTTCCATGCACACATACAGAGCTTTGGCTAAGGGAGAGTAAAAAAATGCACGAAAATAAAGGAGAAGACAGGGTCAGAGAAAGGTCCAAGGGAAGCTAAAAGGATTCATTTAATGCAATGAAGCTAAAACCTGGATCAAAGCATTGAAATGATACCATGAAGTTGATGTGAACTTGGCAGAACTGGTACAAGTAAGACTGCTAAATAATAAGTGATTCATGCTTACCATTCCCCTTCTTTTTCATCTTTATGTGCACTGAAAGTAAGCGAGCCCTTATTCCATATTGCTTTGTTCAGTGAAACAGTAAATAAGCAAGGGTTGAGCTTCAGCTGTAATAACCAGAACCGCGAAGCGCCTGAGAGGTTTGCAGTATTTTCCCTAAAAACTGCAAGAAAAAAGCAAGAACCGCACCACCCCCAACCACCATCTCTTTCTTTATTTATTAAGCTACTCTGGAAACAGATAATCTCTTCAATTCTCTTATTGCCTCACCTACCTTGAAATGGTAGCCATTGGTACTTTGATAAATGGACTGTAAAGTTGCTGCTATTCACTGTAGCTTCTCTAACACTCCTGTATCCTCAGCCCATATGCCAGCTTTGTGAATCTACAGCAATTTAATTCCCAGTGAATTACTGCAAGGAGATTTCAGCTTCTTGCAAAGAGGGTCACTAGTGTCTCTTTCCTTCCTTGTCAGGGTGAAATCAGGCCAGTACCACAAAATGTTTGATCAATCTACTGGAAGATGAAGTCCTATCAAGTCCTGATTTTGAAGATGAGCTTCCATTATGTCCCAGAGCCAAATTCTAACATCTCTTAGCTTCTCTATGTTTTAGCTGTCTAGATTGCTTAGGTATTTTGTAAGCCTTTTTAAAGGACTACATACATTTTGATGTACAAGAATAAATCAGTAATAGCTCTTCCTAAGCCTGAAAATAACCTCAATGCCATAAAAATATAAGACTGCTTGTGAGCAGATCCTCCTTTCTGTCTGCCCTACAGGATTTTTATAAGGTGCAGTATCTGTACAAACACGAGATGGAAGTGTTCGAGGACACTTTCATTCAGTCAAAAAGTACTGGGGAGTATCAGAAGGAAGATTCTGGAAGGGGTGGGCTGGAAACAAATTTAAAAATATCCTTTCTCTAATCTCATTATAAGTGAGGACTTTACCACATAGATGTGTTGTTAATTTAGCTTTCTTATTGGTGTTTGAATTCATCTTTAAACTTTGGCTCTTACGTCCAATATTAACATTCAGCTGTTTCTGAATCATGAGAAAAGATTGCTTCTGCGTATTTGCAGAAGTAAGGTAGCTAATTATCAAGGTTCATTTTGAGGAGCTATTTGACTATTACTGTAATGACAAAGGCTCGCAAACCCAAAAAAGATTTTTCTCCCTAATGACAGCACATCTCAGGTGCTGTTTTAGGAGGTCAGCTCATGACTCATCCAGAAGATATGTTACCTCATTACTTCGTGCAGGCCTTTCCAATACAGTTTTCATGAGTGCTCCATAAGACAGCTCTTATGAAAATTAGGATTTAACTTTTTTTTTCTGGTACTGTATGTTCATAGCTAATTCTGTATGGCATACAAGTGTTCTAAACCACATTTTCTTCTTAGAGCCTTTCCATTGCACTTTCAGCCCTTGTCAAAAATTGCTAACACGCTTTTAGATTAATCTTATATTTCACTAAAGAGTTTTGAAATTGTCCAAGATGTTCATAGGAAGACGAAAAAAGAAAAGTACTGAGCAATGGGTGGATATTGTACAAATGTGACCAATTTCAATGTTATAGTTAAAACATTATAATGTGTCACTATTCCAGTACTAAAGAAAGATAAATATAATTGATTCCAGTAAAACTGCATCCTTCCAAAGGTGGAAAGCACACCTGAAATGTGGTCTCTTGTCAGCCACAAAGTGAACGAATTGTGTCATACAGTCCCCTGTCCAGGAGGGGACTTACAGGCTTCAGACCTCTAAAAATTGTTGTTGCTATTTGCTACAGGGTCTCAGATTTGTCACATCTCATTTATTACAGAAAATTCTCTCTCAGGGCACCTACTGTGGAAAAAGTAACTTTCTAAAATTTGCATTGGTGAATTTCCTTCCTACAGCATCATGTGCTCATCTTTCCTGTTTTGTCTATGTATTTTTTCACTGAATTATTTACTCATAAATCATACTTGGTTTTGGTCTGATGTCTACTGGAATCTATTTCTTATCCATCTTTTGGTGAAGTATTTCTGCATTGCTTTCCTTAGGAAATTTTGCTGCTACGGATAGTGCATGTGTCAAGCATCAGTTGGTGATCAGAGACTGGCATGAAAGATGGACCCAGTAACATGATGGAAGAAATGTGAAGATTGATTGTGTCTCCACAGGACAGAAAGTTTTAGGGATGATTCACTGCCAGATGTGAAACTGTAGCAAGGGGCTTGAACTGTTCAAAGGGGGAAGCACGGGTATGGTGAAGAGGTAAAGAACAGTAATCTTAGGATGAAGATGAAAGAAACATTAAGGGATATGCTAGATAGCAGAAAGACAAAAGTAGAAATATAGTAGAATACAAAGAAATAGAAGAAAAAACTAGCAGGCCAAGGAAATGTACAGTGAACCAGAGTTGAAAGCTGTGTGTCTTGTGATGCACAGAAAGAAAGAAAGAAGTAGGAAAGAAAATTCAGAGTGAGACAATGCTATTAAGTAGGTTTTTAAACTGTGTTATTTGCTTATATCTAGTTCATACAGCATACAAGGTACATCTCTATTTCTGATCATAGGAAGAGTGGTAGATGATAGTTGCATAGACTAACAAATTCTTAATCCCCTCCCTTCAAAAAATAGAATGAAAGAAAACTCTCAAACCTTTACCTCTTCTTATTATTATCAAAATTGCAAACTTAACTAAATAAATTAAGAATTTCTGGATTCAAGTCTACCTTTGCATCCTTCAGTCAATCCATATGTAGACAGACACTGGGATATTGTTTTTTGCAGGGTACAGATATGTTTATGCTGAGGACCAGAGTAACACTAGGAGATGAATACTTAAGTCTGTAAGAACTGGTGTTGGGAAAGCAGCTGCCATTCATACAACAAAACTCCATACCTAGCATGATGGCTGCAAAACATAAATTTTCACCTCCCTTTTCCTTTAAAAAAATCTATTAGTGAATTCAGTTACAGAAAAACTCCTGTGAATGTCTATATATTCTGACTCATTAATTCTTCCATTTCCATAACTAGTCCTCTGATGCCATTTGAAATAAAATTGCTGAAAATATTCCAAACGCATATGCTTCCCTAAAGATTGTTTGATGCACACCACAGTGTGTTCCATCTTTTGTATCCACTAAGCTGTGCACCGTCTCTCTCTGTTCTGTCGCTTGCTGTCCTCCCTGGAGATTAGCAAAGATAAGTTATTTAGGTTTTGAAGACTCCACAGGGCTGCTTTCAAACTGGAATCTTTTTTTCATAATCATTTTTTCTACTCAGAGGAAATATCTTTTCTTCTGGAACAAACATCTAAACCACATTCTGCCTGATATTTGCTTTCCCTGTTAAGCTTTACATCCAATTTTGTAGATATTCAGGAAATAAAAGAGCCAGTTCTGGGACCTGAAGGGCTGTGGTGCTTAGAAGGTGTTTTAGAAATCTCTTGTCAAATGATTGGTGTTGGTTTGCAGAGCAAGTCCCCTACATTTGGCTGCTCCTTCTGCAAACATTTGTACAAACTTTCTGATGATCCTTCGATCTTTTTCACATAAACTGACAGATGAAGGCCAGGTTGGACAGAGCCTTGGGTGACATGGTGTAGTCTGAGGTGTCCCCGCCCATGGCAGGGTGGTTGGAACTAAATGATCTTAAGGTCCTTTCCAACCCTAACTGTTCCATGCCTAGTAGAAAACTACTTGGTTATTTCCTCGTTCTGCCTCTTCTGGCCTTTCAGATACTGTGTGAGCAGGAGCTGTGCCATGCCTTGCTCTTCTGCTGTTAACTCAGCAGTCTATCAACCTCTGCTGAGAGTCTCTCAGCTGCGATCCCTCAACAATTTAATTGTCCAGCATTGTCATTCTCCACTATGTGATATGTCAGAAGGATTTGAAGCAGGTTGCCTCACTGGAGTGCTTTTTACTCTGAACAGTCTATGACTATCACTGATCCTATTATTTCTACGCTTACTCACTTATTTGATGTATTTTCAGGGTCTCAAGAATTGCTCCAGATGATCATCACTTTGTGTTACATAATCTAAAAAAAAATTGATTGTTGCCCAGAAAACTTGCTCAACTCATGGTCTAAAATCTCCTTTATGATACTTGGATTATTTCATTCCTTAACCACATCATAAATACTTGAAATGCGACTTTAAAGTATACCTTAAATGAAGAAGCTCACAGCTTTAAAGAAAGTTACAGTTATGACATTCCTTGCAAGAAATTGTACATTATGGTAACTAATTCAAATCCTGTAAAAGAGATCAAAGTATTATTTCCAAGCAGACCTGATAATATTTAATAGGAACATGAGCATCTTTCTGCAATGATATTCCAGTTCATAGTAAGTCTGGCTCTTTCACTACACAAATAAACACTTCTCTGGTTTTCAGACCCCCCTTGTAGGGGGTTCACCCAAGCATGTGAACAAAGATTTGCCTGAAAAGAAGCAGCTGATCTATCTTCATCCAGGTACTTCTTTAGCAGCCTCATGTGACTGTTACACAGTCTTTTTCAGTGTGGTGGAGTTCAGGGGTAATAGGAAAGAATCCATTCTGGATTGTCCCATGAAATTGTGATGTTCCATGTTCATTGCGTGTCTCCAAATAAGTAATATTTTTCAGCAATGGGGTAATACCTATCTTCAGAAAAAAAGAAGGAGTAATGACCCATGTTCATTATTGCTGTCAGTGACATGCATTAGCTTATGAGACATTTCCAGGATAAAACTTGAAAGAGATTGATAATGGAATGATGTCTAGTAGGCAGGGTGATTTTTGCAGAGCAGATGATAAGCATCTAAGACTTCTAAACTCTGTCCTAATCTGATCAGCTCATGTAGTTCTGTTTACTTGCCCTTTTTTTTTTTTTTTTTTTTTTTAATCAGAACTATGAACAAAGTCTTACAACTTTCAGTTTAAATTATATTTAAATCTCTTTGGAAATATACAAGAACATATAAGGCAGGACATTTCAAGTGATATGTGTGATGTATCTCAGCTTAGAGGAGATTTAATCTTCTTGGCAAGTAGGAATACCTTTAAGATTTAATGTCACTTCTGCACTGACTGTAACAGTGATGATAACAACCTTTACTGACTTTTTCAATCTTGTGAAGGATGAGAAATGAACAGCTCACTCTTCTGATATTTCATGACCCTACTCAATGTTCTCCACTCCAGAATTATACAACTATGTTGCAGGAAGTAAAGAAATAAAGAGTAACAAAATGTGGAATTCCAAGGGAATAAAATAGGAAAAAGTCCTTGTCCATGGATAGGAATAAAAGCCATGCAGGTGGAATTGTACTATGACAAATATATAATGGTCTTGTTGTATTAGTGTATGGTGAAATATCTGACTGCTAGCGATGGTTACTGGTTTACTGATTAATTACTAGTTAATTAAAAGAAGGAAGGAGGAGATAGCTTTCATACCTGTAACCTGATTATCTATAACCTGATTTTCATACCTGTAACCTGATTACCTGATTCATACCTGTATGGCAATTAAACATACCTGATATTTAATTGTTGTACCTAAGTTAACAGCCTCATCTTCAGCTCAGGAATGAATGACAATAGAGAGGTTCTTTCACAATAGACTTGGCTCTTCAGAGCTCTGAATTAGCCTCCTGAAGTCTTTCTCTCTTCTCTCTCTTAGGCTTCTAACCCAAACACCTCAGCTGGGTGCCCAGGGATGTGAAGCATGAATCCTCATCATGCCAAAGAGTGAACTGTGCCATTTAGTCTCTGTTATCCAGTTTAATCTTAGGGAGTGTTTCAATCTCTCATCTTTGTCTCATCTCCCATTCATGCTTTACTGTGCAACATCATCTGGAGAAAAATGACAGTCAATCAAGTATGCTGTAAATACCTGGAAATGAGTAAACAGCATGGCAATAAATCTGACCAGCCAACCTCCCTTGTGAGATGATTTTTATTATGTTCAGCTGCAAGTGTCATTTCACTAATGCGTCCATTCATCTTGTGCTGGGTTACAAATCTGCATGCACTCGTGCTCTCTTGCGGATGGAGATATCCAGCAGTGGCCAGCTTATGGCAA
This sequence comes from Coracopsis vasa, assembly GCA_026283785.1. Taxonomy (NCBI): domain Eukaryota; kingdom Metazoa; phylum Chordata; class Aves; order Psittaciformes; family Psittacidae; genus Coracopsis; species Coracopsis vasa. The sequence goes on from JANHGB010033270.1 coordinate 18,768, forward strand.
ACAAAATGTGTCATAACACTGCAAAGGTTCCCCAATAATTTTTTCTCCTAGCTTTTTATTTTGTTGCTATGGAGTATGTGGCTGCAACTGGATATTCCTCAGATGTATAGCCTTGGCATGTCAGGCAGCTATGCATTGTTTATTCGAAAGGCCAGAGCAATAGCAAAGGGATTTAGAGTGGGAGAAAAAAGAAAAGCTCTGGTGTAGTTAAAGCAGTATGCAGTGGTACAGTAGTAAAGCAGTTTGCAGTTGTTCAGGGTAGATACAGGAAAACACATATTGCCTACTAGTAAACTAATCAGTGCAAATTTGTCAGTGCTCCCCTAGCATGATAACATTCACAGAGGAGGGAAAAGGGTATATGCATGTGTTTTCTGAAGGGAGGGGAACAAAGAAATGAGAAAAATTCAAGCACATTGCTGTAGAAGAAAATAGTAGAAATTTCTATGAAAAGCAATTGCTCAATTTCTCACCCTGAGTCAAACTGAGGCAAAAGGTCAGTGAACGCAGAAATGGCAGCCATGATGGCAGTTCAGCATTTATTTCAATAAGCATCAAAGTGACTTTGCCCTCTTCAATCTTTTGACATGAAGAAAGAGTGCCTTGATTTTTAGCACTTAATGAAACTAAACCATGCCCAGCTCTAGAAAGGTCAATAAACTTTTCTGGTTAATATATTTCAGAAACCCAAATAAAATCATTTATCTAATCTCAAATCCCAAAGCAGATACTTCTACAAACTCCACAGTATTCACATCTTCTAATACTGTCACTACAGTAGGCAGAGATTTTTTGCTCTTTACTATAGAAAAAGCTTTTCTGCTCCTTGTTTTCTTGTTGAGTCATTGAAAATTTCCCTGCTAGAAAATATCCAAATAATTCCCTGCTAGAAAATATCCAAATATAATTTACATTCATCTTTTTATATCCTAGTTCAATTATGTTTCTCATTACCTCAAAAGTCAGCTTAGATGCTCCTTGTTGTCCAACAAGTAAGTAGATAAATAAATAAATAAGCAATTAAACTACAGGGGAAAGAAAAGCTCAATTCCAGCATTTACTACAAAGTACTCTAAGCAACTGTTTCCAAGCTGTATAATGGCTACACTGAGTTAAGATAATTCTCTCTGAACAAATAGAAACATCTTTCACCTCTTCTGTCTCTACCAAGTTTTATTTAGTTGACCTACTGAGTCATCAGAGACTGCCACTTGGAGACTTCAACTTGGATAAAAAAAGGAGAGGATGCAGTGATCACATGAAAGGCACTAGTTTTTTTTTTAGTTTTACTAGTAACAACTGTTCATCCTGGTATTTATTTAGGAGCTTCTGATATCTCTGATAAGATTATTTAAAGCACTATCAAACACTAGCAGAGGGAGAATTAGAAACTCACTGGTCAAGTCCTATGTTGCTACAGTCTATCACTTTTTGCCTGGCACAGGGCAGGCTGAGATCACCCTTGACTATCTTTCAGCCTTGGTTAGACCATTAGATCTTCCAAATATGATGTTTTCTTAAAAACATGTTTTCTTAAAAACATTTTCTTAAAAACAGGCTCTAGGAACCTTAGCTTAGTCTTACTTTGAAGATAAGGCAGGAAGGCTTGGAGGGGATAACATATCAGTTTTTGTAGTTGAATGTACTTACAGCAACATAATTGCAGTTATTAATAGTGGTGAAAGGATGTGCCCAATCTATAATTTGATGTAATGTTTGGCAACTTGAGCAATATGAATCATGAATCATTCATTAACTGAGCAATCCTTTTAATTAGTTAGAATTAATTTTAAGATTTCCTCTGTTATTTTGTTGTGTAATTTAATGTCACCAGCATTATTTTTTTGTATGTTACAATTACATTTGGGCTTATATGCAGTTCCTACCAAATGCAAATGTATTATTTGCTATAGTTCAAATTCTTTTCATACTTAGAGAAAACCCTTGAGAATGGTAGTCTTAAAGATGAAGCCTGTGGTATCTTTCCAGTTGTATATGAAGTGCCATTCCTGTATTATAAGGTCTGAGAGCCATGATGCTATAAAGAGAAGTTAGTGATATGTCTGCCTGCTTGATGTTTCAGATTCTCTTTGGCAGTAAATATGGAGAGCTACATTGAAGCTAGCAAAATCCTACTAGCTAAAGAATCAAAAGTGATATTATAGCTTTGAGCAGAGCTCCATTCCCCAGTCACTAGGTTTCCAGACTGCCTACCACTCAGCCAGACATCAGTACATTCAAATTAATTAAAATTCTTTTTGGTTGCTCCATCAAAAAATATCAAAGCTTTTGTGACCCCAGGACATGGTACCATTATGTTGCGTCAGGCCAAAATGGAGAGGCTTAGGTGGAAAAGCCCATATTTTCAGAGATGTAAGGCACCTTTTTTGTACACTGATTTAGGTTCCATTTTTCTTCCATTGTATCTGAATAAATTAATGAAAACACCCCTTCTCTTCTTCACAGTCCCATAACTTACATCTTAGTTGTACATGCTTTCTCAGTCTCTGGAGACTGGCATTCCCACACTCCCAGAGGAATGAAGACAAAACTCCAGCTTCCCGAGAGAGCACTAAGACATCTTTAACCACATAATAATTGGTGGTTTTATGGAGTTCCAGGTCATTTACTGATATTGAACACTTCAGTGGCTTAATCCTTCCTCACACAATGTGTAGACAAATAATGGCTTGATAGACCTCATCATTCATGAAAGGCAGACAGAGCAGGCAAGCCAGCATGAAAATATTTTAGTTATACTTTGTCAAAAGTACATCACAGGAGATAAAAGTGCCCTCCCTTCATCAGTGTCATTTGAGGAATTTATCCAAGTCTAAATTTATTTACTATTAAAGACTGCATTTGTGTTCAAAGATTGAATTTTCAGAAGCTAAGAAGAAAGAGAAACAAGATAAAAACCAGTATAAGAATGAAGAGTGTCAGAACACCACAGACTCTGAGGACAGCGTCCTTTCCAGGCTTGGAAAAATAAAAAAAATCCTAGAAAACAGTAAGTATTATGGAAAAGAGGTTAAGACAAAACTCAGGTTTCAGTAACTTTTTGCTTTATGCAAATTTAATATGGGAAAGTTCTACATAGAATCATAGATTCATAGAATCAACTAGATCGGAAAAGACCTTTAAGATCATCAAGTCCAACCATTACCCTAGGACTGACAAGTCACCACCAAACCATGCCACTAAGGGCTTCATGTACATGATTTTTGAGCACATGGTATCACTGGACACATATGAGCAGGGTCAACTCATTGCAACAAAAATTTCAATTGGTAGATGTTCTCCAGACTAGTAGGTGTTCTCTAGGCATTTCTCCCTAGCTTCCCCAAACTATATCTATAAAGTATAAGTGTCTAGAAATGCAAATGTGTGGCACCTGGCATTAATGAGAAACATAGAAAAGTGGCCTTCTGATCAAATAAAAAGCTTATTATTAAATTTATTTCTGAAGATGAATCCAAGCTTACCAAAGCCAGAGGGATTTTCTCCACTCTGTTTCAATAATTTTGGGATTGGTACCTTGTGAAACTATGTAAATTGAAATAAGGCATATTGCAAAATAGGGTTGTTGATCATTATACTGCTCAACTTCTGCTTCTGTGAGTATTATTATTTTTACATTCTATAAAACAGCACTTGATAAACGTCGTTTAAATTATTTTCTCTCCAGTGCAAACCTAGTATTGCTTTTATGTGTGACTGCTGATCTGTTACTGGTGGCTTATCTTCTAACAGCGTGTCATTGTTAGGAGATGTGTAAGAATCAGCAATAACAAAATGGGGTAAATCATATACAATTCTATTTTCTTTCTTGTCAGTTGGTATTACAGACTTCAGAGTCCTCATACTGCTGAAGTGATTGCACTGTAGGAATAAGGATGAGAATAAACTATTTAGCTGGCCTTTAGTGCATGCTGGTACAAGACAAGAAATATCACAGCATGCTTCCTTGTCTCAGACAGGAAACTACTCATGAGCCATAGTTAGTCTTAGCC
>JANHGB010033271.1:2460-25469 GCA_026283785.1 Coracopsis vasa
CCTTGGATGCATTATTTGAGTCTCTACATCACTCAGACAATGAAATCTCCACAAAACTTGAATGATAGCTCCAACAATTCTCCAAACTGATGGATAGAGTTGATGCAGAACGTGTCCAAAATAGAAGGCAAACCAGAAAAAACAAAACAAAATCTGAGGCTAAAAACATCAAAATGAAACAACAACCACTAAAAAATGCAGCTAGCAGCACAAAAAGTAGCCATGCTTTGCCCTCACCAAATCCTACTCTGTAATTAAGTGAAAATGCTGAAGGTTTGGTATTTTTAAAACTGTTCTCTGGTTTCCTCAGGGGGGAAAAAAAAGGGAAAGAAAAAAAAAGTGTGCCTTGTGTCTCTATCCGGAGTAAACAGGATTTCATGGGATTAATTCTTCCAGTTCTGCCAGAGCTGAAGAATGCTTTTCCTCTGTTATTTTTTTCCTCCTGTGACTTCTAATTTTGTCACCAGGTTTCATAGTTCCTTTTGAGACCAGAAGAAATCTTGTAGAGCTTTAGATGATCTGGAGAAAAAGGTTTGGTGTGTTGCATGAGAAACCAATGAAATTCGAGTGGTGAGGAGTAAAGGGCTGTCCTTTAATAATTTCAGGGCTCTGGTTCTGAGGTGATACCTGTGCTGAGGAATTTTCCTGTTCAATTGGATAAGAGTAAGGAAAAGGAAAAAAGAAATAAATTTATGTAAAGAGTTATTAAGAATGAACAACAACAAATTAACTTTTTCTCAGGAAAATGGGAAAAGAATAGTATTTTTGTTTGATTGTTAAAAAATCAAACACCAAAATAATCTGACCAAGAAGCAAATGTGGCTGCAGAGCCTGAGGGACACTGAAGCGCATGTTTCCATGCTTCTCCATGGGCTGGACCCATAGGATAGACAACAATTCCCGCCATTCATAACAGCCAAACATGTAAACGAGGACAGCTGAATACGGGGAGATGTAGTTTAGCTTTGAGACCTGTCTACTGAGAAAACTAAGACAATTTTCCGTTATCAGAAATTATTGTGTTAGCCTTTCTTCATAAAGATATGTCAGTGATTGGCCTCAATACTATCTCATAAATTGAATCCAGGGTGGGGGGAGTGGTAGAGAGAAATCTAAATTTTGTGTTAAAAGCAGGGAGAAACCTAAAAAGAGTATTGACAAAAAAATTTTCTTTTCAGAAACAGTAGAGAAGTCTGAAGACCTGCCTACGCTATTCTTAAATATTTTGTTTACCTTCTCCTGCATCCACTAGTGTGATCACCAGCTACCATGGTTATTCTTTGAAAAATATGTAGACCAGTCTTGACTATTTGAAACGTGAATATGAAAGGAAGTTTGATTCTCTGCTGAAGATGGGAGAAAAGTTTTGGGCTAGAGGAAGAGATTTTCTCTGAATCTTCATCCAGAGTCTATTGTGAGCCACTTTATTGCAAAGCCCTAAGGAAGACTTAGCTGAGCAGAGGTAAGCAAAATGGTCAGGAAAGAAGAGAACACAGGGAAGCTATAGGCTGATTCAACCCCTTTTTCCATGTCTGGAGATTTGATCCTCAACAGTTGCCTGCAAGCTTGTACCTGGTCTGCATTTCCAGTATCAACTCACTTTGGGATTATTTTGCATGGGTCTCAGCCATGTCAGTTCCATGGTGAGCACCCTGTAACAGTGAGTAATGCCTTGAGATTGTACACAATTACTTTGTGGAGAATGAGAATATTATGGAGTCCCACAGGATTTTGAGAAAGCAGGGAGAGATCCATGATTGTTCTTGCTACATGTAGGGGAGAGATACATAGTTGAAGGCCGTGGGGCATCCTGGTCTTTGCATGACCTTGCTGTATCAGACATTATGAGAGAGAAGAACAGCAGGAGAAATTGCATGTATGGGTCATTGCTCCTTTTACATTAGCCATCTCCATTTAGGTCAACCATCTCCACTGAGGGGGCTCACACAGATATCTCTAAAGACATTCCTGTCTTGGTCCTGGGAATCAAGTATACATGCACAGAACCATCAGATATGACACAGTATCTTCTGGACCAGTGGCATGGAGACTGAGATAATACTCTCAAAATACATAGAGTTTGGAAAAAGAATCAGAAACATGAAGTGCTTTGCATAAGAGGCCACCCAGAAAGACACTAGCAAAAAGGAAAAGTCCTAAGGACCTTCCTGTTGACTTGGTGTATCTCTAAAGCATTCTGGATTTATACAGATGTCAGCAACATAAGAATCCAGCTTCAAAGGCTCAGCATCTTGCTCCCCTTAGTCATATTTTACTTTAAAACTGATTTTTTTTTTACAGTTGTGTCGATATATAGAACAAGTCTGTTTCTCATGAACCCAACACCAGCTAGAGGATATTGAATGGAAAAAGGAAAACGTGATTTACATTCTGCAAGATGTAAAAATATCACATCAGTACGTTGCAGAAGAATAAAGCCAGAGCACCAATGAAAAAATACCTTTCTCCAATCAAACATCAGAGACAATATCTTATGAAGAAAGCAGGGTGTGGTATAATATTTGATTTTGGCATAACTGAATTGCCACATATCCATGTAGAGTAAATCTGATTAGTTTATATGGGGCAAATACTCATCAAGATCAAATATAGTGTTCTTTTATCTTTTTATTTTTCTTTCTTCTTATTTAAAAAAATAATGGAAACAGTAAGTTTATTTCAAAGCAACTTACATCCCTTGTGATTCTAGTAAGTGAAATCTCCACTCAGAGAATGAGAGATATAAAGCGAAATTAACTAGAAGGAAGAGTTGTTTTCACTGTCAGCTTTGGGAAAACATCAGAAATAACTGTCAAGATTTTTCTAAATAATTGTATTTTCTAAATAACTGTATTTCTAAATAACTTTCTAAATAAATCTGTATTTCTAAATAACTGTATTTTCTAAATAACTGTATTTTCTAAATAACTGAATGAAGGATGGATATTTCTTTATAGAAAAAGTATATAAAAAGCATAATTTTATACTTAGCATTTTCAATTATGTTATGCTACTCCACCTTTTAAAAATTGATTCTGTTTTTATTGCCATAAGAAGAAAACCATAAATACGTGTGTATCTATCTGTATCTATCTATATGCCCTTAGATATGTGTATCTATCTATATGCCCTTAGATACACAGAAATATATACCTGTGTACATGTGTGTCCATATGTGTACATACATGTATGTGCTTGCGTATGCAGACAATTTTAGTTGGATGAACTCCAGACATTCTCTCACCATGCTAAGAGGCATAATAAAACACATATTGCAAGACTAGTCATGTTATAAGGACCAGGATAAATTTGGACAGTATCACTTAAGCAAATATGGTATAATTATATTAACCACAAATTTGGATACAGAGGTAAACAGGTACTCACACCGATCTGTACATGCTTTTATGCATCTGCTTGTTTAAATACACAGGTGTTCCTATGCATGTAAACACATATTTGCTAAGTATGCTTGCATACAGACTTTTGTGCATGTTTAGATAGTCTTGTTGGCTGCAGGTCTTTGTGGACATGCAAGGTTGTCATCTAGGCTTTCATGTACGGCAACATCACATCCTTCACATGCAGCTGGAAGAAGCTCTGCAATAACTGGTGTGAGCCAGTCTGAGCCCTGAATTAGACCTCTTTCAAGCTGGATAACAGTACCAAAACAAGGCATTGGAGGTCTTCTGCCCTCTACCATCATCAGCATCCTATGGAATGGAGCCCATTTTTTTCTCTCTTAAAAAAACTGTGGCTCCAGATGTTTCATTCTGGGACTGAAAAATGCATTTAAACAGTAAGCTGAATCAGATCAGGCCTTTTTAAGAAGAGGACATTGCATTGCTTACTGGGTCTTGAAGTGCAAGAGAGGTCAGGCCTCTTGACGAAAGCCAGTGGAAAATAACTACCGCTCCAAAGTGCAACTCGCACTTGTAGAAGCGACTTCTTTCCTTTATCTCTCCTTTAGTGGAGCTGAGCACATACACACACTCCATCTGCTTCAGCTCTGCAGAGCTGGCACAGCTGCACCCTTATCTTCTGCATCAGCATCCCAGACCTTTTATTGCTGACAAAAGAGAAATATTTACGCAAGAAGGCTGTGGGAACACAGCATTCTCACTGGCATGTTCTCCCGTGCCTTGTTTTCAGTCACAAATAAATAATGGCGTGGACGGCCTATCTGTAATGTGCAGGCAATGGCTAAAAACATAAAACTCTGTGGACTGAGGTCAGACCCATGGCTACTAATCGTAGCTGACATAGAGAACTGGAGAATCTATTCCAGTAAACTTATTATGAACCCAACTCCCAGACCCCAGCTGTAAGTCCTGGTCCTGGGCAAAAAATGTGAGTGGTGTATTGCTTAGCAGCTGGTATTTATTTGTGCAACAGCGTTAGGTGGTGTTATGTTATTTTGAATCACCTGTGATTGCTATGTGGTTAACACAGATTTTATTTTCCTTCTTAACCTGAATTAATAACCCCTAGACTTACATTTAAATCATTATTTAAAGGTGTTTAATAAGACCTGGATTTTAGAAAGTTCTGAAAATCTGTCCCTAGAAATCTTAAAGCCTTTCAATTGTCACCAGTCTGACAGTCAAAAAAAGAAAGACTAAGTAATAGCTTTGGAAAATCTGTCTGAAGTCTTTCCTCTTCTGCTATCAATTGGTGGGTTATGGTTCCTGACAATCTATTTGTTATACTAAGTTTACTCTGTAGATTCATTGCAGTCTCTTGAAATTTGACTCCTGCTGTTGCTGTGGTTGTTAAATAAACCATGAAGAACTATTCTTGCTTTCCTTATTGCATGAGCTGATGGATTTGTCCTCAGTGAACACTTGGGGATGCAGATTTAAGCTTGGAGTCGACTATTAATCGACTAATAATGGTTTCTGTGGAGGGAATCACTTCAGTACTCATTCCAATGTCCTTTCTAGATCCCTAGAAATAGTGTATGAGTTTGATATTATTTATTGATAATTTTTTAAAAAATATAGGTTTTATCTCCTTTTACTGGTCTTTTATATCAGAGGTATTTTATTTAAGGAGCATTTTACTATTTGAACATAAAAGAGAGCTTAGAGTTTTAATGAAATTGATGTTGGGATCATCACACTTCCTTATTCCTATGGCACATTTGAACTCAGCATGTGTCTATACCATGAAGGGATAGTTAAATGAGCAACCTCTAAGTGTCTGAACTCTGGAACTGGTTCAGAGACACCTGTCTTGACTCCACAGTCAATCACATAGCTCCAGGAGCAATATAACCAACTGGTACAGCATGGCATGGATGTGGCCCTGAACTTCCAGTTTCAGGCTTGCCAGCTTGCATGGTCCCAGGCAGTGATGTGTGGGTCTCTGCTAATCTGATGATCTCTGTATCACATTCTCTTCGCGTGCCATAGGTATAAACAGCTAATGGCATAATGTGGATTTTGGTGAATGCAGTGTGAAGCTGCCCATTAATCTCAGCAGGAAAGTGCAGATCTCTATGGCAAAGCCGTACTAAATATCCCTCTATATTCTACTTCATTCCCTACTGTAAGGAGGGTTGAGATTTTTTTCCCCCAAAATTTCAATTTGTTTTTTGGCTGGCTGATACTGATTTATATAAACTAAATATTTTAGTGACCCTGTAATGCTTTTTACAAACTTTCCATAGGATGGGGGGAAATTTTCTCAATTTGTGATGGAATTTAAGATGAAAGCAAAATCAGATTCGATTAACATTTTCAGACAGTAGCTGCTTATCGAGGAACCCACATACAGACTGGAGACAGCTTGGACTCTGTCCACCTTTTATAGCCTTTGTGAGTGTTTCAACCGGACTATGGACACTATTGAAACTCCCCTCCTACAAGGTTTCATTCAATGGAGACAATCCAGAATTCATTAGAAGAGGAGTTGAACAAGGGTGTCAACAACTGCAGAGTATTTTCTGTTACCTCTGTCTGGTTGTTTGTGAATTGAAGTAGGAAAGGAATATTTTCTTGAACTTTTCCTTCACTCTACTTTTTATCCAAACAAAATGGTCTCTGTCTTTCAGGGGAAAAAATCAAATGTGTAAAGAGACGTTGAGAGTGGACATACTCTCTGTGCTTGAGACTGCTGTGAGGAGGTTTGTTTTCCTCTCACCCGCCAGACAGGAATGGCAGTAGTACCAGAGCAAAGCAGCTGTATTGAGCTCCTTGAGCTGCTCCTTGAGCTGCACTCTAAAGATTTAAATATTTAGTGAAGGATTACACAAGGTTTTCTCTGAAACACTACTCTCCATATTGAAAACACCTTTGTCTTTACCTTCACTCATTAAGTCTTCTACATTCACTTTATCAAGAAAACTGGTCAACAGGAGTCCTTAATAAGTATAGAATTGGATAGCTGGGTAATAATACGGTAAACACATTTTCCTTTGACTTCATCCTTGATCTCATTAACGGTTAAGAAACATCCATGAATTCCTTCTTTTCCAAAGTCTAAGAAGAGTGGAGCAGAAAAAGGAAGGATAGAGCCTGACAACGGTTTGGTCACTGGGACATCAAGTGATGCTGAGACTCCTTGTTTTAATGTCTTGCCTTGGATGTCATCCATGTGCTCTTAAAGACAAGGACTACATCATGACCTTTTGAGCTCAATTTAGATAGACCAGACAATTTGTGGTTAAAAGGAGCCTTTTAAAGCCACTGACATGAGTGGCCAAATGAGAACAAAACAGAAGCATTTTCTCCCTATCTGATCTCCTAGGGCATCTTGGGAACCACCTAGGACAAAAGATTTGTTGTGACAGGTTTTTTCTTGTCTGTGAAACTTCATTAGGGATTCCTTAGGGCATGGAAATGGTCCCTTAAGATGCCAGTCTGTATTAGTGAACTGCTAGCCCTGTCCCTCAGCTTTAGCATTTACAGAAGTCAGCTGTCCCTAATTCTGGAGGAAATGTGTAGAAAGCCAGAATGACATTGAAGAGGAAAATCACTCCTGAATAAACAATGAGGCTTTTTTTCTGTTCCTTCTTTACAGAAACTACCTTTCTGATGATTAAGACAATCACTTTGTTCTACACTTTTTCTGCTTGAAGCAGTAATATGTAATCAGGCATAACTGGCATGGTATTAATGTGTAAGGTAGGAAACATTCACCTCCAGTGGCAGGCACACAGCAAGAGTGCAATGAGTTCAGTTTCTGGTCTGTGTTACATGACCCAAATCACACAGTGCTAAGGCTTTAATAAAATTCAAGCAAATATTGATGTAGAAAAATAAGGGATAAGCCTTGTACATCACACACTTTGATTATTCATAATTGTAACTCAAAGTTTATAGAAGAAATAATTTCCATCTGAAAAATCAATATAGCGGCTCTTCATCTCTCAGTCTTATCTGCCTGATGCAGGCATTACACACTGTAAGGACACTAAGAAATGTTTGGTGAAAAAAAAACCCAACAAAATGCCAGGAGTGGAGGAGTCCTATAGGATCATGTCTAAGGAACACTTGGTAGGTTCACATCTTGATCATATGACTGGCACCTAGCGCAAACCTGGACACAACTCTTCTTCCCTCATTTCTGTTTCCTTTAGCAAGAGCAAATAATTGATCTGGAATCTTTGATTTGAGCCAGGGGAAATCCCCATGTTAGACATACATCCTATTGCTGTGCAAAGGAGAATAAAGCAATTGTAGCTTGCCTCAAATCCAGTTTTTAATGGATTATTCAACTTCTAGTCTTGTTCAAAGTCTGTTTATGCTAATTTCCGAGCTGGCATATTGTGACTGGTCACGTAAAACAATCAACTTCGCACTTTTGTACAAGGGATTTGTGTAGCTTAATTAGCATGCTGCCTGGAATGAATTTCCACGGTACTAGTATGTGCTGTTCAAACTACCGAAACCTTCAGCATTTGTAATATTCCCTTTTGCTACACCACAGCTATTCAGAAAGTCATAAACAGGACTTCTCTACATTTATAAATATGCTCTGTAAACCAGATTTTTACAGGACAGATTTGAGCTGTCTGAGAAAGTATCTTCAGATCCCATCTGGGCAGAAAATAAGGGAATGGCCAGGGAAAACCAGGCTTAAAGTTGGTTTGGCTGTAAATAGTGATAACAGATATCATAAATGAATACAGTACTCAACTAATTCTAACATTTAACCACTTATGCAAAAATCTGTTTATTCCTGAGGTGGTTATCACTGCATGGTTTTTCACTGGATTGATGCTGTTGGTTTTGCGTGGCCAAAATGTGGTTTGCAGCCAACCTGGAGTCCAGGAGCAAGAACCAGATCAATTAAATTGAGCTACTTCTTCCAGTAATGAAAGTCAGTTACCTCAGTTTGTACCCTTACCTGTAGCTAGCAAGAAAAATATAGAATCTACAAAATATAATCTACATATCTTGCGGCTGTAGGACAGAGAACTTTCAGTGACCAACTACTGCAGCTTAAGGACTTCCTATGCATCAGCTGACCAACATGAACCAAAAAACTATTATGGTGAATTAGAATGATTTAATTTTTAGTTACTATGAGCATTTACATAGTCTTTACCTATTTCCCTGAACAATAGAGAGTGGACAACTGTAGGTGTCTTGCTTCATTGTCCCTGTTCCAAGGAGCCAATTTCAACATCTCCAACATCTGCTCCACTTCTATCATAGATGAGACAAAAGGAGTTATTTTACACTTGCAATAGCAAAACTGACTAATCCTTTGATTAGAATCTCCTGAGGGATGGAAAGAGTAGCTCGGTATGTCCAAAATTCTGCATGATTGCAAGAATCCATGGGAAAGCAATGAGCATCCCTTCCTGTCTCATCTGGAAGATGCACAAAAGTTAAGCCTGGCAAGAAAGAGTCTTTGGTATGGTGGAGTTTCCTTTTTGGTTTGCCTAAGTGTATATGATTTTTCCTTATGAAAGAGAGGGCAGAGTTAAGATAGATTCTCTTGTGATAATGTTGTGCATCTATCAGCCTCCTCCAGAAAGGGATTTTTGTTTTTTTTCACTGTTTCTTTTTACATTTTTTATTTATTTTTTTTTTCATCAGTCAGTGTCTGTGAGTTTTTCTGCATGGCAGCCAGGCTGCAGGATTTATTTTCAGACACATGGATTTTATTTCGCTACTGCACCAGACTTTGGCAATTCTGTGGTTTTTTCCCCCTGATCCAGGTTCTCCATTTCTTTTAACCATTCTGCCAGCTCTAGTCTTCTCCTTTTTGTTTTCATTTGATCTGAGTGTCAGTTACTCCATTCAGATCCTTACAATAAAGTCATGGGCCAAAATAAATCCTTGTCTTGTGGCTTGTGTTCACTTAAACAACAAGTTCTTAGGACCACTGTTTTCTTTTTACTCTGTATCCAGTAGTGGTGACCTGGCCAATCTCCATGACCCTGAGTAGTATTACACTAATAAGGGTACTGTTTCACAGCTATTCAGTGAAGAAGCAAAAACTTACATCCACAATATCACCATGTAGTAGCTCTTTGTTGATGTTGCTCACTTCCCCAACACACAGTGTTTGACATCTTGCCTGTGTGTTGAGGGTTACAGTTAGCATGATCCCTGCTAAGGCTGGTAGCTATATCCAGGACAGCTTAGCTGAGGACCTCTGGAGATGGTTCATTTCAAATGGCTTTTGGAGCAAGAGTGACTTCTGTCACCAAAATTGTTGTCAGTCTCCGTGCACCTCTTTGAAGCTTCTGGAAAATGTACCATTAAGTTAACAGGGGAACTCCTTTACTAATGCCGAGATTTACATCTGATCTAGTCATGCCAAGGTCCCATTGTAGCACCTGGAGTTGTGATCTCCTTGTTTCTCTTGCCCTAAACTGGGCATTTATGAAAAAGTTAGACCAAGTATGATGCAAAAATGCCCTCTTCTCAACTGTCTATGAAGAAGTGTGAGGTCTGCAGCTCAGATGGAGATATGAATATGGATGGAATCAAAATCACAATGTGTGATTTAACCTCAAAATTTTCTATCCAGGGGAGAAGGACACTTTCAAGGATAGAAGAGACCTGTATTAGGCACTTGCTTTAGGAGATGAATTGTTCCTTTGCCTGGATTGAGTGGAACTTCACTATGAGGAGGCTTGGAATAACTGGATAAAGTGGAAATATCCAAGAGAATCCCATTCTGGATCAATTTTAAAACTGTGTTACCCATGTCAGATATTATCTTCTTAATACAGCTTCAGCAGCTAAACCAGGCATGCAAACTTCTCTGAACCATGTCAATGCAAGTTCAGTTAAGACTTACATTCAGCTTTGCTTTAAACTGGACCGGGTGTGTGCTAGGTGGTGGAGTAGGATCCTTTGATGTAAGACAGCTGCATGGCTGTACCTTCCAGATGGGAGAATAGGCAACAGCTGAGAGTGGTACTGTAGCCACATGCTCCCACTAGATCTGAAAAAGCACAGCTCTGCCTATAATTATATTTGAAAACACTGTGAGGATCACCTGAATTAGATTCTTATTAGGCTTCTGTCCCTCTAGTTGAGACCTTATTGCATTTAACTAAATTGCTGTGAGCCACGTTTCAGTTAGCTTGAGAACAATTACACTCTGTTCCATACTAGTTTCAATTCACTGTTTTATAAACATGCCAGAATTACAATCTGGGCCTTGATCTCAGCTACATAGCTAGGAATCAGGGTATATAAATTTGAGATCAAATATATGAGTAAGGGCAAAGCTTACTGTGTCTCCCAAAGCCAGAAGTGCAAGATAGGGAGACTTCCGAGATGCTGAGACCTCCTTTGGGATTGCTGTGGATGGCTTTGTTGCTGAAACATGCCATTTAAAGCCTGATTTATCACGGATAAAATAGGTAGTCACTTGGGAAAACAAGTTATCAAGGGGAAACAGAAAGATAAGGTGCAGGCTTTGCCTGTCAGAAGTCCTTTCAAGCCTGTCTGGCTGCAGCTGCTGGAGATAATAAGGTGTGCAGAGCAGGGTCAGCAGCAAACTGGGGACACCAACTGTGCTACCTAGGAGTTAAGGAATAAATTTCCCTGCCAACCTCACTCCCTGCTACTTATGACATAAGATGCACTTCGAGTTTCCTTCTTCAACATGTACTTTTCGATGACAAAACTGGCACCAAAATGTCATTAAAAATATCACTTGTGCAAACATGGTTTATCTCCTTGAAGGAAGGAGAAGAAATATTTCTGGATAGGGTTTAGGTTTGTGACACTGGGTGAGGCTCCCTTTACCTCCCTTCAATCACTAATAATATCTCAGATAGCCACCTTAACACTTTCTTTGTAGATGAAAAAGAACAATAGGTGCTTTTGAAGTGTGATTCACCTGACCTGGTCTAAACCACCCTAGATCATTTAGACTGAGATGACCCAAGACTGCTAATTCTCTCTATTGCCACAATCTTCACTGGCTACAGCAGCACTCCAGAGATGCTAGCTTGAATGTAGACTGGCATGCTTATATACCTAAGAGAAGATTAAATGGAAAAACAACTGAAAGAAGCTGAAGCCTCCACTTCCATCCTTCCACAAGCATTATCCAGGCCATGTCGATGAAGAATGGCTGTGTCCTTGAGGACCCAAGCATGGCCTGGGCAAAAGAGGGAACACCAGGAAATTGAACGATATTTCACATAGCAGTTAAGGTGGCAGAAGATGAAAGATGGATGATATAGCTTTGCTCCTCAAATTGTGTCTTTGAACACATGTGCTGTACCCCTTATCTGTTGAAGGGAGTGAATATGTGGTATTTATCTTCTCCCAGAATACGAGTGGTTTTGCATATAGATAAGCCATGCTCTAGTGATGGCAGTAATGATGAAGGTAATAAAAGGTAAGATCATAAACTTTAGCAATGGCTGAAGAGAGCAGAAATACATGATGTTGTCTACCGTGGCAATGAATTTTTCAAATGACATTCCAATACAGCATGTTGGCCATTCAGCTGTCTTCTAGGTCTCCTTTGCAGAGCCAACACTGACATTCTTTTCACACCAGTAAAATAAATACAGAAAGGAAAACATTTGCAAGCTCATATTTTGGGACCTGGAGTTTTTAGTCTGCTTTTTTTGTCACTTTCTCCATCCCCCAAAGTGAAGAAGGAAACTAGTGAAGAAGGAAACGCAGAAGGTGCAGGACCTGGGACTCAGAGCTGAACAGAAGCCCAGTGACTGCCTGGAGTCCAAGATGTAGCTCACTAACAACTTGTTAGAGAGTCTTGGAAGCCAGAAAAGGGAAAACACTACTAGTTTGATAAAAAAAATTAATACTCCCTCTGCCTGTGTAAGATTGTTTCTCCTCTTATATCTCCATGATTTTTATTCCTTCGGAAAGGAAAACAAAACACAATGAGAGATTTGAACTCTGTGGTTACAGAACTGCCAAAAGCACACTCATCTCTGGGTACTGCATGCAATCAATACCTACCTGCACACACTTACCCATGTATGCCTGCGTGTATGCATGAAAAGTCTAGGGGAGGATAGTGGGCAGGTTTAGAGTAGTTTTCTCAGGCAATTTTACGTGAAATCACAAGCAGAGTGTGGTTACATATGTGCATCTTCCTCTTCCAAACTTTCTGAACTTTTTTAACACAATTTCAGCTTATTCTGTGAGACCCAAAGAAATCTCAAGGCTATTAAGTTTCTTATTAAGACACATTATGAGTGTGTTCATTGAAAGAAAATCCTGCAGAATAAGCCAAATATGTAAGACCCCAGTGACACCCCAGAGCTATCGGTTCCCATGCAGACAGTTCTTTTTGTAAGTTTTTTACACGCTGTGCATGGACAAGCTCCCTGACCTGTAGCTGGGGATGTAAGTGAACAGGCACAAGAGGAGGCAAGCAAGAGATGAGGACTCAGGGGTGTAAGGGAGAGCGATTCCTAAATTTGTATCTTTTTCATTCCAGGTCTGATTAGCCCCAGATCAAGAGCAAGACAAGGTCTGCAAGCCAGGGGGTATAAAGAGAACAAGCAGATGGGATACGAGTTCTGGTAAAAACTATGTCTGCGAGCCTGAACCCTCCACGCTTTGACAGGAGAAGAGGGGATAATATCAGAGCCCTGTTTAGGGCTGTCCATTTGGGAGACTGAGACAAGGGTGAATAGCATGAGCTTTGGGGCATAATTAAATCATTTCATTATCAGATGAACAATCTGTGGTTGGAAGAGAGGGATACTCAGCGGAAACGGGGAAGGAAGATTTTGAAGGAAGCCAGAGTAAAAGCCAGAATCACACAAGGTGGCAGTGCAGATTGTCAGCAGGGGTTTCTGGACGTTAGCAAAAGGCTAAAAATAGGCCAGTCGAATCAGATACAACAGGAGAAACTAAACACTCACCAATGATGTAATTCCATTGATTGTATTGGAGTTTTGCTTGTGTGACTCAGCTGCATATAGAGTCCATAGGATAAGACGTTAGTTAATTACTAATTATTTTCATGGATTAATGATCATCGTATATTTATCATAATTTGTTTCTATCTTGAATTGATCTGACTTTTCCATTGTCATTCTTAAGACGCAATCATTTGTACCAGGCTGTGGGCACTTGGTACCTCAAGATTTCTCCTATCTCTGCGCGAACCTCTGAGGTGTTGGTTTTCAAAGTAGCCATTGTCTGAGTTCGCTGCTTTGATCTGATAGTCAAGAGCACATGCAGTGAGCCCTGTAGCCCTCAGGTCAGGAGAGGAACAATTCAGTCAATAGTCTGTATATATTTATATTTTAAAGCTGAAGACCAGGTAAATGCACAGACTAAATAACTTCAAAGACTGGCTTCCTCCATATCTCCTGCAGATCCAGTGCAGAAAGAACCTTCAGAAGTTTGTGACTTAAGCATCTCCCTGCAGTGAGGTTTTTATTTCATTAGGAGAAAGGGGCGAGGACCGGCAGTGAGACAAATGATACCTCCTTGTTCATTTTCTCTTTCTTTCCCAGTGATACTGTCACAGAGCTCAAATAGTGATGATGACGTTCATATTATGGACTGCTTTCTACTGAGAACATGACTTAAAATTCATTTCATGTAATAGACAGATGCCATAAGGGAAACATTTTCCCAATATTAAAACCTGTACCAATGGTTGTACTACATATAATTTATTCAAACATTTCTTTTGGCTATACCAGTTGGTATCTGAATACAGTCTGTGGCTTTTCTGGGGAATGAGTTGAGACTTGTGCTGGAGCAAGAGTGCAAACAACCCCTGTAACCTAATTTTAAGGATGCTTTGAGGGCACAGTTCAGAGTTCTTCTGCAGTCTATGGGCAGAAGCAATGGCTTTTACAGCTGTGGATGCATCATTTCCTCAGCTGATAGTACTGTGACTGAAATCAAGCATCCTTAAACACCACTGCGAGATACTTCAGCTGTATTAAGTTGCAATGAGGTTGCAGCTCAGATGGATGCAGAAGTCACTTTTCTGAGCTCATGGCCGTTAATCTTCACATCTTCCAGCACAACCACACATGTGGTCAGACCCTCATTCAATCATGACAAAATTATCTAGGTTAAGTTAGAAACTTTAGAAGAGAATTTTGCTATTTTTGCTGTGGTTTAAACCCAGGCAATTTTGTCAGGACTGTGTTTGGAAGCAATTAGAGCACAGTTATGGCAGTACATCTGAGAACATGGTAACTCCTGGTGAAGAGAACGAGGAAAGAGTTGTGGGCAGCTTGGAAAGGATTGGTAGTGATAACCTTGTAGAGCAGATGAGGGGCAGCCAAAGCAGCAGTTTTGGCCACAGGCCAGGTGGTGTAAAAATATACTGTGAGGCACTCTGGAAAATCCTACACAGCACATGTTTCAATGACCTTGGTAGTTAAAATGGTCATAATTTTAAAGCTCATCTCCCACAGAGGTACCTAAATGAAAGGTGTCATTGAATGAAGAATCTTCCAGCCATGACCACCTCATGTAGGTACAAGGTAACGGCAAAGCAATGGGAATGACTTCTGTCAGGGATGGATCACTGATGCCAACATCACATCATATCATGAGAATGGGACACAGAAGAGCAAAGAAATGTTCCTCCCTGCTCATGAAGGCAACTGCAGGACCTTCATTTTTTCATACACGGCTCTCAAAAGTCAGGAAACACATTAAAGAGAGAACAAGAAACTGGATAGAAAACCTAGGCGAAGGGAACCACCTTTATTTCTCCTCAGATTTGTCCCAACTTCTGAAATTGAAACCGAAGCATTACTTCAGGGCTGTTTTCCTCAGATTCTCATTGCTGGGCTCTTAGGAGAAATCCCTAATTTGTTGAAAAGTAGATAGACAAATTGAATCAGCAGCACAAGTTTAGAGTTTGCTGAGGAGATTGTGAAACCTCCAGCAGCCTCAAGAGATTAAAATGTTTATCTTAAACTTCTTGAAGTGTAAGTTAACTTTTGGTTGCTTGCTCTTGGTTTTACTGCCAAAACACCATAATAATAATAATGAAGAGGCAAAACAACTTTTCCTCAGATTGCTTTCTGGCAACTAGTCTAGTTGCGTAAACCTTTTTGATTCCACATTATCCTTTGGTTTGGAGCCACACTTTGTGCTCAGACAGGGAGCAAAGGGCTGAGAGTGCTTCTCCAGAAGGGTTCCCTGAATGGCTGAGGTGGAGACAGCCACAGAGCATAACAGAAAGCTGAATTTATTAAGAAAGCAGGCTGCTGAGGAGGAAAATAGCATTTCAATGAACTCTGATGCTTTGCCAGCAAGAGGAAAGGTTAAGAGCAGAAAGAGCAGTCCTGGCCTCACAAGCTTATATACCCTTTTCCATCTAATAATAAACTAGAATAGGAAAAAATTGAATTAATTGAGATAAAATAAAAATTGATAGACTTCTATAAGGGAATTAGGTTCAACTGCTATAGTAAGAACATTGTTTCTGGAAACACTTGCTGATTTCAACAGGATGCAGAAATAAACACTGTGAAGATGGATGAAGCAAGAGTAGCTCTGCTTCAAATACAGAAGTGGCAGGTGTTTCCACTGGTAGCTGCGCTGAAAAGCCCTGAGATGCTAAATCCCTGGTCTGAGGATCTGCCATGATGGATGGAGGACACCATATAGGTAAAACATCCCATCTGCCTACCACACTTTCAGTCAGGATATCAAGAGCCCATGGAGGAGGAATTGTCTGGAAGGACTCATGTAGTCTTGCAAAAGTACTCAGCAACTCTTGTTTTCCCTGTCTGTTCAGTGTGCAATAGCCTGTGTTCTCTATGTTCTCCTTTTGCATTACCACAAATCTGGTGTGTCTTCCTGTGGCACTAAACAGCCATTTGGGTTGCTTTCCAATTTCATCCAAGGCAATTCAGATCTATGCTTACAAACAAAATGAGATAGGGGCTGATTCTCTAACTTTGAGATCAACTGGCATGTCCATACCATTAGCTTCCCTTAGCCTCCGGGAGAGGAGGGCCATGTTCAAAGGGCTTATTGGGGATGGTCCCTGAAACACACTAACTCCAAAAGTGCTCAGGAACATGTTGGCAGGGCTGATCACATCAGATCTATGTCAGGGATTGCTTATATATGTATGTATGACAGTACATATGATGAGGTTACAGCTCTTGGAACCAACCTTAGACACTCTTTAACCTTCTGATGTAGATGCCTGTTTATTGCCACACTGCATTCTTGTGTCTTTGCTAACAAGCTTCCCTTTGGAGTAAGTGCATTAGCTCCTTTGGAACAGACTGTAGGAATTTTATTTCTACAGTGGGAGTGCAAACAAGCCTGCCCTAATTGCCTTTAGAGACCAAGCTTCCTACTGTGTGAACCACAAAGACAGAATGAACAAATGAACAGGGAAAAAAAAAGCAGAGAAGTTTGAAGCTCCAGATGTACCCATCAGCATTGTCATTTATTTATTTGGAAAGTCATGTTTCTAAAGGACTTTCACTCTTCCAGTTGTTCTGCCTCTTTTTTGTAATATTCACAAAACCAAAACAGAACCAGTTTAATGCAAGGATGTTTTAAGAAAATGTGATTAGAAAATAATGCTGTGAAAGAAAAAGCAAATTTATATATAAGCATCAGATAAAGAAAAGAAACAATACCTATGGCATAATCACTAGAACTATAAATAAAATGCTAACTCTATTATAATTAGGAGTAGTAGAAATGGTCATCATATTATTAACAAAAAATATTCTCTTGCAGTGCTTTCAACTTGCATTGTAAGACTAGAGTTATCTTACACCAACATTTTTTCTGTTATCAGAGTCCCAAATATCACCTTAAAATATGTCAGGCAATTGAATTTTCAATGTCTGAAAAGGTTAGGAGAATGTTTAAGTGCTCCCTCCTGGTGTTGAACTGAGCAGAGCTCACAGGTTGCCTTTGCTGGTAGAAAGCAAAGCAGATGATGGGTTGTAGATGTGTGAGATGCCTGTGGGACATTGGACAGGGTTGGGAACTGCAGCTGTGGAAGGGCTGTTGGGGTGCTGAATATGCTGTGGGAGTAAGAAGAGAAAGAGAATTTAAAGCTCCCATATTTTGCTTTGCTTTGGTTTGTTTATTCTCCTATGCTACCTTTTATCTTTTTATGGACAGACAAAAAATTAATAACCCCACCTCAGTACTGAAGAGCCCCAACAATTTAATTTAACTTGACATTGTCTTAATATCTGAGTGCACTTGTTTGTTTTCCTTAAATGTAAAAAAGAAAGTGACAAAGAGCACAAAGGGTATTCTGGGACTTTTATTAATATTACTCACTTCTCTCCAGCAAGAAAGGACATTCCCTTCTGTTGGCTCCAAGTCCATTTTCCAATTGCGTGTTTAATTGCTAATCTAGTGGTCTCTGGGGAGTCCAGATAAGATCAGGTGAAAACGGTAGGTTCTTATTTTACAGACATTTCCAAATCAGGACTTTACAGCTTCCAGATTTGACTCATGCCTGGAAGGTAATGGATATCATTAGCCATATAATAATAACAATTCCCTGTGTCCCCTGTGCCTGGCTGTGTAAATGTACACATGGGCTAGGAGATGGTCTGCACACACTGTAAAAATCTGAACACAGGAATAACGAAAGAGGAATATTTTCCTCCTGCACCACTTCAAAGGAGACACGCTCACAAGGCCACCCAGAGAAGCAGTGTCAGAGCTGGGTACCAGCCCCCAAGATCCCAAATTCCCCACCCTGTGTATTTGTCTCATTTTCCCTGGTTTAGTCATTTGTGAACAGCTCACATCAGAGTACATGATTCTGGCAGCAGGCAGCTTAGTTATGATTTGGTAGCAAAATATTTGGACAACAGACCTTCCAAGCAGAAAACTTTCCAGTACAGAAACCCGCTTCATCCTTCACTACTTCTGCCCCGGGCTGGTTTGATGTCTCCCAATCCCTGATTACAGAGAGGTTGTGCTCTACTCTTTTTCCATTAAAGCTCTGATGATCAGGCCCTTAATCAGCCCCAGCTTCCACTTCAAATTGGGTAATGTCTGGGACATTAATATTAATGGAAAGAGGAGATGCTTCTGTTTGTTCAATTTTCAAGTGGTTTCTGAAGGATATCTCCTTGCTAGAAACCACACTGTCCAAAACACAGGCATCACACACACACCTGCTTAGCTATAGAGTTTTTTCCAGATGTGGACTTCCCTGTTGATGGTAATAACTGTATTCTCTTGATTCCTGGTCAGTCCTTACAGTCCTTTTTCTTTTTTATTGCCCAACCTTAAAGCCATTACCAGACATACCTATATCTGATTGTGCCCAAAACAATAATCAGACATGTTTTGAAAGCTCTGGCTGGGCTTTCTGGGATGGAGAGGGTTTGAGTTTTTTGCAGGGATATTCCCAAATAAAATCTTACATAGTAACATGAGCTCCCTTGAGCTGTAGTCTCAGAAGATTTTGCCATTCCTGGTTTTTGCTGTTGTTGGTACTGCTGGAGGGGTTGTTTCCCACCACTTAGCAAAAGACTCTGTGAAACTCCTTATCTTCTTCAGCATGAAGATAAACTTGCTCAAGAGACATTTATGTCACACATAGGAGCACTGATACAATTATTGTGGGAGCATTGGTCTTCAATAGGAAGGCAGAAAAACCCTGAGGAGCAGTAGCATCTTGTACAGATACATTATGATTATTTTTTTTTCAGTAGTTGTGCACGTCTTTTCTTTCTCCTTGATTTTTAGCATATTTCTTGAAGAAGTGGTCTTCTGTCCTTAGGCATCCCACACACTTTTTAGGGCAGAGATGTGGAGTATTCCTATGGATGAAACAACTTGCATTTCAGTAGTGTTGTGCCTGGAGTAATTGAAAAAGCTTTACAGTCTCTCTATATATAACCACAGAGCTCAGCTCCCCTCTCTGTCTGGCCAAGCAACATAGAGAGCTCAAATCAACAAAATTATAGCACAGTGAAGAAAAGAAACTTGTTTAAGATATTTGCTGAAAGGATCTGAGATCCCATGTTTACAGCTAAGACGGTGTTCAGCTGCTTTACAGAACAGATGCCTGTCTCTCTTGGATAGAAATACTGAGAAGATTTGGAGCTGGGAGCCTTCCTTATCTCATTTATGCAGCAATGTGCTGGAGTCAGAGCAGGCACTGTGATTGCCTCTGCCCTTTCCCCCTTAGTTCTCTGGGATCCAGCCCCTGACCCGTGAAATTGCCCCACTCCTGAATTCCGTGGGGAGACAACACCCCTGTTTCCCAGGGGTGTGCTTCACTTTAGGAAATTCAGACCACCATTCCCAAAGCTATTTATAAAAAGTGAAGGCTTAATAATTACTTGAAATGATCCCTTTGGGTCATATCCATTACCTATTTTTGACAAAAGTAGAAAATGGAAAAACTATATTAACTGAAGCTAGTTAGTGCCAATGGCAATAAGGTCAAAGGACACAGGATCCAATCACTCAGTTACCTGGAACTGGTTAAAAAGTGCCTTTGCATTGCCTACATGTGGCATCGCAGGAAAATTAGATTGTTCTCTGACTTATTAACAGCTCAGATACTTGGGGACATGCAAAAATACAGGCACATACCTATGAAGAAATTCCTAGTTTCCAGCTACCCATGGAAAATCAATCAAACCCTGGGCTTTTGTCTCCCCAAAAAGGAAATATTAGACTTTTTCATCTCATTCTGAATAGCATATCTGTAATGCTCAGGGGAGCCTTGAAGACATCTGCAAATGTGATCTAAGGTCCTGATGTCCTACATGACTTCAAATACCTTTGCAGTTTTCTTTATTGCAGAAAAAGATCCAGGGAGCAACAGTAAATTCCTTCAAACATGACCTGCTGGCAGATGGGAAGGTAAAACTAAGAAAGGTTCAAGCAGTGTGGGTTTGTTGTTTTTTTGTTTAGTTTTGTTTTTTTCCCCTCTTTTTCTCCCTCCCTTCCCCTCCCCCCCCCTCACCCTAGTGTGGATGGTATGTACTGCTGAAGGCAAAACAGTGAACTAAAGAGGACTTTGGTCCTGCTCCTTGGTGCTAGTCATGCTGTTATGACCACTGTCTGCCAAGACCTAAGGCTCCATCACTAATCTAGTGCTTATCAAAGATTTTTTCATGTGTTATTTAAAAGGGCTTGTTGGAACATTTTCTCATATTTCTCATTCTGATGGCTGTGGTGGCTGCTTCCAAAACCAAGGCAGAGTACTGGGACTTTCAAGTCCCAACTAATTTTCCTTTTGCCAGAAGCCGCAGTGAGATGAAGCCAGTCAGCCACTGATTCTCCCTGAATAACCTAGGAAATATCTCCTCTTTGAAGCATGAGACAGTTTAGAAGGGCCATTAAAAAGCAAGAGGTGGTCTGCAGGACTTCAGCAAGAAAAGAGCTGAGCGAGAGTCAAGAAAAGAGACGACAGACACCTATGATTAATAGACATCATGAAACCATAGAAAAAGGCATTGCCCTGCGGACCCTACCCATGCAGTAGACAATTTCTCATTTTGATTTCCAACGCTCCGTACTGGAATTTGGCTGTTTTCTTGTGTGCTTATGCACAATGTGTGTGTCAAGTGGATGAAATGAAAGACCACAGTGACAAGTTAAGGAGCACGATCATTAAGTGGTCTTTTCAACGCTATCAGGCAACACGTGCCATTAAACAAGGCATTTCAGTAGCACTTTTTTTTTACTTATATACCTTTTTCTTTTGTCGCACTCTACAAGTCCATGTTGATGGTTGTGCAAAGTCATCTGTGGGTCTTGCTGCCTCAGGACAGTTTGGTGGAAGATGTGTCAGATCCAAAATGGTGATTGGGCAGGTTGATGGGAGAAATAGAAACTATTTAATGAAAGGTGGGATTTTGTAGAAGGAAAGGGCAGCTTCAGAAAAATCAGGAAGAATACATGGGCAGTGGAGAGGAGAGAGAGGAGGAAGGGAAAGGGAAGGAAAACCTTATTCCTAGCCCAGGTATAATGTTTTTCATCTTGTAAATACTTCAAAGAAACAATGATTATGGGCTGGCTTCAGTTAAAAGCCAGTAATAAAGGAATCAGTCATATAATAAAAATAAATAAATAAATGTTGTCTGAAAAACTCAAATGTGGCACTATTCTGTGGATGCTGTCAGCTTCCGGACAGACCACAGACAGGACTGGCCCTGCAAAGAGATGGATGCAAGGTGACAGCATCATGTCCCTGCCAAATGATCACACAGGAGTAGTCTGTGAATTCATGTTAGCGCAGGAATGTACTTGGAAAGAGGTCTGGTCTCTCAGCTCCGTGACGATCTATTTAAAAAGGCTGTCAATGGCCTGATTTTTCTTACCCTTGTTGTTCCTTGTGTTTTCTTTTCATGTCTGAGGTGTTTATTAGGTTTGAGGGCTGTACAAATGAAAACAGACAAACAGCCATCAGTTGACAGTGGGGTTGTTTAGCCAAGCAGAGGCTATTTTGGAGATCCACCATTCTGTCTTTCACCACTGCTTGGAATACAGATGTTCAGGAGACAAATTGCATGCTCCATTTTTAACTTGTCCTCCTGGTCTCTGGGGGTGGTGCACAGGGGTTATTTGCACAGGTGAAACACTGAGGCTTTGCTGTTCTGCAGAAGGGCTAACAGATATCCTCCCCACCCTCTGACCACAGGGAAAGGCATCAGTATGGCCTGTGCATGATGGGAGATGCTTTGCATATTTCTGATTTCTGTTTTTGGAAAAAGTATTGGGGTATTGTTAAGCCCTGTGGATCAAAAGGGGAACTGGTAATGGGGGTGACCTGCTCTCATCTTACTGAGGATTAGTAGGATCACCTCAGGGGGTGGGAAAGAAGGAAAATCTTCAAGCTTTGATGTAATCCACAAGGCAATATGGCATTGGAAATACCCGTTTCTTTTTCTCTGGATTCCACTACAACTTCTCATTCCACTGAAGCCTTTGCTCTGCTCTACCAATTGGTTGAAAAACGGAAGGAAGACATGAGGATGCAAAGTAGAACACACCTCTGCTCCAGGTTTCCTCTTACTCTCCCTAGGTGCCACAGGAAGAGCTGAGTAGGCAAGAATTTTGTGCCTGAACAGCATTTAGTGCAACAATGGTATCTGCAGTATTTCTATGGGATGCCACCCTCTACGGCTAATTGCAAGGGACACCTATGAGACTCTGGAATGCACAGCAGTAAGTCCTGCAGTAGGATATATGTAGACACATACATAGAATTACAGAATCATAGAATGGTTTGGATTGGAAGGGACACTGAAGATTACCTAATTCCAACCCCCCGTGCCATGAGCTGGGAAGTCCCTGTTTGTATAGTGCCACACAAGGAAAAGGAACACAAGGACGCTATTAGCTGAAAGTTTCCGTGCTCCCTTTCAGTTGAGTTATGCCACTTGCCTGCACAAAGCATCTGCCCAGAATGCACTTAGGACATGGTCTTCAGCCTTCCTTTTCTTATGAGCAATCACTCCTCCTTATCGATAGGGTGTTTGCTGAGTTTGATTGGATTTTGGGGAAATGGGTGGATTTTTTATGGGGGGTGGTTTTGTTTATTTTGGTTAGTATCTTGTTTTTTTTTGGGGGGGGTGTTTGTGCCTGTTTTTTGGGGGG
>JANHGB010033280.1:6375-31360 GCA_026283785.1 Coracopsis vasa
GAAAGTCAAAAACACAGCACTGCAGCAGCTACTAAGAAAGAGAAAAAAAATGACTGCTACTGCTGAAACCAGGACACATGTAGTATCCATAATGTCCAGGAATGATTCTTCTTTTTCTGTGTGCAAGTGTCACTTTCCCAAGGAAGAGCACACCCTCTATTTAAAGTCATTGGAGATGTTAGGTGAAAGACAGGAAATCAATAATAGAGGTTTCTGCTTTGTTACTACAAAACCTTGGTCTCTTAGGTGGAGAACTGTTACAGAGAATATAATCAGCAGATGTCCATGGTCTTTTGATTTACACACTGTTGTATTCAAGATGGCACATCATATTTCAGAGTCAGTAGCACATATCTAATGAGACTTAATTATTGGTTTCTTCACAGGAGTAAAGCTTGAAGAAATTGACTACAGTACACATGTTTTGAAGTTTTAATAAAATTTTAAACTTCAGAGGTAGTATGTTGAAAGTTATCCATAGCTTGGCAAGTTTAAGTTCCTTTTGAAACTGCTAAGTCGTAAAAATTATACATACCTCTGTGTGTCATGCTACACAGAAAATTGTGTACTTTAGACAAAAAAAAAGGGGAGTTGTTGTTTCTTAACAACATTATTTTAGCATGTACAAGTACATGGTGTGACTTAAATCAACTGTACCTCAATATGAAAATCAGGCAATTCAAAATAATTATTACATAGATGCATTTTGGGCAGAATTATTATACTTTTTATAACAGTTAAATAGAAGGCAAGCAAAACAGTACAGAAGAATGTAAAGGCACTTCAGCGTGCAAATAAATTGTAAGGTCCTTTTGAAGTATCATGCTTTCTATAATAACAAGTGTATATTTTGTTTTCATTAAGACCTTGCTTGGTAAAGATTTGGCCTTTAATAGTAATTCTTTGAGCATGCGCCTTGTTTTTATGTAAGATTGGAACCCAATTCCTTTAAATCTATGAAATAACTGTACCAAGCAGCTTGGAGAGCAAAATCAGGCCTTTTTAATTTGTTTTGCATCACTGTGTGAAGGTTTTAGTAACATAGTCCAAACCATTGGCTCATGTTGATTCGTGAGAAGTATCTTACGTAGGGGTTTTTTTGCATTGTTTCACTGTTCTCTAAAAGAGATTATATTACCAAAATGATAATTTCCTAGTGGGAAAAGGTACTTAACCTCTAATTTACAGGCTTTCAGAGGATCAAGATAAAATGTATTTTAAAAGCTGCTTTTGATAATTCTTGTATTTGCCTAATTAGAATTCTTATTATTCTCTTGATTAGAAACAGCTATATGAGTATTTGTTATTCATCAAGTATTGAAACAGTTGTCTTCCCAAAATATTATTTCGAAATTAAGATTACTTGAGTTAATTAGACCTTTCAAGGTATAACGTATTACTCACGAATTATAATCTTCTCAGTTTCTTGGCAGTACGGAAGTGGAGCAGCCCAAAGGCACAGAAGTTGTAAGGGATGCTGTTAGAAAATTAAAGGTAAGAAGGAATTTTTAATAAGATATAAATGGAATGTATTCTTAGCCTGTTTTCAGAGATAAGACACTTTGTGGTTTTAGGTAAATTCATTGGTTCCAAAAGCAGTTGCTTTTACTAATCTATTCATCAGTGTGTAGGCACTTATGTCTGTATTATTCAGTGTTCTTCTGTACAAATATGATGATATGTCTGGAAATAAAGCTGTAGTGAGAGAATAGGGCTTAAAACAAGCCAAGGGGCATTACTGTCTTGTCCTTTAGGTCTTTGTGTTGTGTTGGAAATGGTCTGTGCACGCAAACACCATCTGTGCTGATACACATAGATGGCTGAGAAAACCAGACATTTAAAATTTCTTCTTGGTTACGTGTCCTTGGGCAATGAGGGACTCAGCAGCCTACTCAAAAGTATCCTAGCAAAATGACTTGTTGAGGGTTGCTAACTGGTAACATGGCTTTGACTTGACTGTTTGAGCAAGAGCTCATATGCTTAAAGCTCTAAAAATGCTATGAGTTGTGGTAGGGAATGCTGATTTCATTTGCCTGCTAGCTCACATTGCTGTGGAATTGCATCATTTCATGCTTAGCTGCTTACAGCTATTGGAGCATTATTTAGACGTAATATTTAGACGTAAAAATTATTCTGCCTATTATTGTACTTTCTATAACTTTTTGTGGGGTTTTCATTATTCATTTAAACAGAATTTCCTTGGAAATGGACAGAAAAATTTGGGAATCAATACACAAAAGTTTGATTCTGTGTTATTACTATAATAAAGGAAGAAAGAAGTCATGAAACACTATTCACAGCTCAGCTTTTAAGACTGAAGTTTGCCTTAAAAAAGCCGTCTTTACAAGATTGGTTAGTACTTTTGCTCAGGTTTTGAAGCAGAAGTTCTTTGCCATTATTTTCGCTCTACCAACGTAGTACAGCTGCCTTGAGATTCACTTAGTCAATTCTTAGACCATTTTATGCCAAAAAGATTTACTCTTCTGCAGTTCGTCAGAGACATTATTGCCTAGTTGTTCTCAAATGTTTTAGACTAATGTAAGTATGACCCTTTTTTAACAATTGCAGCATGCTACCAGTGGAAACATAATGTATGGTTTTGTGTGAATCTCATACAGTTTATGGCTGATACTGGAGTGAAGCCTGTTGTTTAGATGTTTTGTGTATATACAATACTATTACCCTGAGCAAAGTTAATTCCGTGCAGAAATCTGTCAAGATAATATCCTGCTATGGAGAAGTTTTGATTTTATTTTTATGATGTTTTATCACACTCCTCCCAAGTAAAGCAGCAGCTAAGTGTCTCTGTCTGTCTAACTGGGGAAACTCCAAGCTAACCTGAGCTCTTGCTGATCGCTGGAGGATTTTGGTGGGTTGGGTTTTATGATTTGGTACCTTGAAATCGTTTGCTTTGAAAGCAAGCCAAAAAGATATTTCAAGTAACTGTTCTGTTAAGTATAGGAAGAGGCAGAACTATTCTAGCTTATCTATCTTGGGGGAGGGGACGGGACACACAAACAACAGTTGCCAGCCTAGCACTAAAACATAGAAGTAGAAATTTTTGGTATATGCTTGTTGTGCCGTTGGAGTATGTAGATACCTCTTCTAACTTTTCACACGTTCCCTAAATAAGCCTCCTTCGAGAGATACGTGTCTGAATTGTTGCTGCCAGAATTGCACTACTTTCATCAAGCTTGGAAGTTTGGAGCTTAGATTTCAAGTATTACATGGGATCTTATATAATCACAGGTTTATTGGAAAACTCACAAAGTAATTAAAGGCAATTTTTGGAAAGGCTTGGAAAGTCTTGGAACAGAATTCAGAAAGCAATGAAGAGGTTTTATGTTTGAAACAATCCTCAGTTAATTGAATACTCTTTTCAACGTTGACTTACGTTGTGCATCTGGATTCTTTGAAGAGAAGCCTAGAGGTACTAGGTTTTATTGTGAACCACACATCTGTGGCTTGTTTTCAGGAAATGTGAACTAAAAATTTGAAACCAGTGAAAACAGCTTGAAAACTAATGTCTCATATCAAAAGAAAACATATATAGTGGGTTTTGGAGTAGTTTTTGAGATGTGTAGCTTGTGATGCTATATTGTTTTGGGTTTTTTTTAAATGGATTTGGTTTGAATCACAGTGTTGTTAATCATAATTTTTTTTTAATGAAAATTAATAGGAGAAAAGCAGATGACTTTCTTAATATTTGGAGCTATTTTTATGAGGAGCGTGCGTTGCACTAATAGCCTTTTGAAGTTATGTGCTTACAGTGATTATAGACCATGAAATACTGTCACTGTAAACTATTTTTCTTAAGCCATCATGTCATCAAACTCTGTCAGAAGAGACATTTGATGCACAACTCTTCACTTCTTTTAAATTTAAAGCTCTTAACTTCTTAATAGGTAGGTTTGTGCGAAACTGTAGCACCTATGAACTTTTCATCCATCCCGTGGACTTACTTTTACCAGTAGGTGGAGCTAATGTTCCACAGTAAAATACAATAACTTTTAAGGAAATTTTTTTTGTTGCTTCAGTGTACTTGTTCTATCTGAAATACTACTACTTCGTTTTCTCAACACTTGACAATTTTGCTGGGTCAGTTGCAATTCGAATATAGAGGGATTTTTGGACATCTATATTTAATTTTTCTAGAGAGTCATCCAGTGTGTTTTTCTAGTTAGAATTTCCCCTCCTGTTTTCAAATTTCTGGGAGCTGTACTGCAGGAGAAAGAAGACAGTTGGACACGTATGTTTTAAAGTGTTTATTTTTATTTTTAAGATAGGTCAACTGTTCTCATAATTCATTAAAAGCAGTTTTTTTCTACTCTGACTAATTTATAGAGTGAAATAAAAACTAAGGAAAATGGTACCAAGGTGTATCAGAACTATCAGAACATGCCTACATTATTCACATGTGCGTATGTTGTCAAATCATACTTTATAAAGTGGAATGTTTACTCTCCTTGATTAATGAAGGATGTAACTGCTAAATCAGAATGTAGGAATTAATTTTGGTCCTTCTGAAAAAGTGCTTGAGAGGTTGTCAGGGGTGAAAACGGGTGAAAAGATCAGCATAACAGATGGAAAGGGCAGCATAGTAAGAAAACGCACACCTAATAAGAAGCTTGTGTGTAGAGGTGTTAGGGATGTTGTGGTTTAAACCAAGCCAGTAACCAAGTACCATGCAGCCGCTCACTCACCTAAATTTTGGGATATCAGTCTCCTTTTCTCCTCTTTTTTTTTTCTGTAAATAGAGATAACCAAAGATAATGTAAATAGTTAATCACTGTGTAAAGCCACTTGAAATATTCTTAGTCAGTCCCTTGAAAGTGAAAGTACACTTCCATGCAGGCTGTGATGCTGTCCTGCTGCTGCCCTTAATGGGCCATCACTGGATATTATTCTGTGGCTATAATGGTCCATAATGGATATTATTCTGAGCTGCCTTTTGTGTCAAAGCTGGGTTTCACTTGTTGTTGAAAGGACAGAGGAAGGTGGAGTACAGAAAATCTTGTAATATTGGGATGAAGACGTTTCCTGACAAGCCTTACAGCCATGGCTGTTCCCTTTTGAAGTGTTGGAGAAAGCAGAATGTGTGGTCTAGGACTAGCCAGGGACAGCCTGAAGACCAAAGCACATCAAATGAGAACTGTTGAAGAGAATACCTGTTGATCCTCTCTCCCAATAAAAGCAACCAAAACCAAAGACCAATCCAACAAACCACAAACAAAAACACCCAACCATAAAAAGAAACCACCAAAAACCACAAGAAATCCCCAAAATCCCACACCACCAAACAAAACAACAAACACTTCCCCCCAGAAAAAAACAAACAACACAAAACAAAACAAACAAACAAGAAAAAAACCCCAAACAAATAAAACAAAAACAAACCCACCAGACGTCTTTGGAAAATGAAATACAGCATGTTCCACAGAAATAGATTTCTGAGGTGGCTTTCTCCCTACCCAGCTGAGAGATTCAGGTTTGCATATCTTTGGCCTCTATATCCTTCTGTTTTGCCAACTATTTTCCAGAAGTCATAATTTCATTATATCAACATAAAATGTGCATGAGGGTTTAGACCATAATATGACCAAAAAGGTGATACATAGTCACAGAAAAAGAAATAGGGCCTTTTGTTGTTTTTCAGGAATCTTTCCTTATAATGAATGTAGTTATGAGAAAAGAGGGAACGCATCTTCTCAAAGCCAGGTATAAATCTGTGTCTCAGTTTAGACAACTGTTTTGCCCTCAAACAGACATTTTTAAGGTGTCCACGTGAAGTGCAATGTTTGCCTCTCTGGAAGCCTGTGTAAAATGAGGCATTGAAACTCTGTTCACTGGGCTGAAGATTAGCACCCAAATCAGAGAAACATCTGCTTTTGATGTTTAAAGGTTTTTTTATAAACTCTTGAATTGTGCAGTGAGGTGTAAATATTAAGATAGAAACAAATAGTTTAGCTTGGCATCTCTTAAATAGATTTTGTTATAATTTGTTTAGCCATTATTTCTTTTACTAAAGCTCTTGGCTGTTTTTGAAGTGTGATACCTTTTTTCTTCATGTTATTTTTGTTGGTTAATCCTCTGATTGTGCTTTGCAAAGACTTAATGCACAAGCATTTCAAATGCAATTTTAGTAAGAGTCTTAAGTATGCAGTTTTCCCTGCTACTGTAGTAAAAGACAAGGAATATGGATTTTTTTTTTCTTTTATTATTAGGAAAAAAAAAAAAAAAGCTAAACTAATCAATAGCAAATAGCTTCATTTGTATTTGTTGCTTTCCCTAAAATATTCAAGAGAAATATGATGTTAATTAAATAAAAGCTAGCCCATCCCACAGAGCTGCTCACATTATTATTATTGGGACAAATCTGGGTATCTTGCCTGACAGCAATGTATGTATAAACTAATGGCTTAAGAATTTGGCACATCCTATCTCTTCCCAAGCCATGTTGTGATTCATTATAATTTTATATCATTGTCCATTTTGATGCCAATGGGAGGCTGCAGATTTTTACACTCTTAAATAATCTTGTTACTGTGTAAGCTACAAATATTACTTTGTTTCAAATGTGTGCTAAAAGGGGAAGAAAATGCATGTAAATCTCCTCTATCCAGAGATCCCTTACATTCTGTTTACGTAGAAGTAGTAGAAAAAATAGAAGAAAAAGGAAGCAAATTGGCTGATACCTGACTAAGTTTAGGATTTGCTGTTCATACCCTGCACAAGTTTGAAAGGTAGCCCAAGTTGGCATTCTCATGAGAAAATCAGATACAAAAGAAATTCTATGTTACCTGTTATTACACAGAACAGGGAGTAGGCAGGAAAAGCATAAAGAAAGTAACTGCACCTGATTTTCTAAATCTATGTAGGTGTACTTTTCAGTTACTGTATCCTAGTAAACCTTTGATTAAAAAGTTCATTTGTCTCTCTGGATGCCTCTGTTGAAGAGATTCTTCTGTGTTTTTCTTTCTCTGTTAGCTTGGTTTTGATTTGATGGAGTTTCTTATAAAGTGGGCTTCCAGTCCTCTGCTAACACTTAGTAAATATCTTGTAGTCTTTCTCCAATTTGTCAATATCCTTCTGCATTTAAAAACCTCAAAACATAAAGTTTGAGTCAATTCCCACAAACAGCCAATGCAGTGCAGCCATTGTTATCTATTTTCTTAAGGATGCTTTTGAAATATCCAAGGATTGCATTAATCTTCCCAACTGTAGTTTCATGAAAAGGTCCACAGTTAGCAGAAAGCCTACTATGACATCAAGACTTTCTTAATTTCATCTTCACAGGGTAGTTTTCCCAGAAAACAAGTTTGTTCTCATATGAATGATTTGCAGAATTGATATTGCAACAGAAGTGGTTGTTTGCAATACAGGCAATTTGTGGTGTTCTGGCTGGTAAGGTATTCTCTCTGTTATTTGCCCCTCCATCAACCTTCATGATCTGCAAGCTTCCTCTGTAATGATTTTAGATTTCAGTTCATTAGTTACTTTTCTCCTAATTTTTCCTCTAGTTTTTTCTGCCTGCAGATTTTACCCATAATTATTTTCCTCCTGGTCATTGTTCAGTAATGTCATGCTTAAGAAATAAACCCTGCTGGAATACATTAGAAACATATCTTCCCAGTGACAATTTCCTGTTTATAACTGCATCTGGAGGCTAATGTAACTAAGTTAACTAATACTTTCTTTGTATTGCTTCATTTCCCAAATATAACAGCATTCAAAACTCAGACAAATGCTTTGCCTATTTTGACAAGCTGCATTTTTTGTAAAACCCATATTGATCATCATTAATTACATCTCACTTGAATTCTCCAGTTCTTGAACTGGATTTATGCCTTTTGAGAAAGAAGATGTGATAGAGCCATTTTGTTTACCCTTTTTTTAGTATTGGCACAGGAATCTCTTCTGGAACTTCCTCAGTTGCAAGACTTCTTGGCTACTTGGAGCAAGCTTTGGCCAGCTGTTCTAAAACTCATGCAATTTATTCAGACTTACTTTTAAAAGTTCTCATGGAGCTGTTGGGGACTCTGAGAAGATGATTACAGCTGGAAAACCAAACATCATTCTAAATGTATACTATGTCTTCAACTCAGTAAAATCAATATTATTTATGCCTCCTCTTTGTTACTGCACAGAAATATTTGTGAGCTTCTGGTTTTAAAGGGGCACTGTAAAAAAGCCAGGGTTTATTCAGCTTACAAGGCTGTTTCAAACTGAGATTGCCCCAGGGTTATCTGTTGTATAGTCATGTTTCTGTACACTGTAAAGTACACTGGAAATTGAGATGCCCAAACTGTCCAGGTGATCTGTGGTTTTTGTGGTCATTCCATTTCATGCATAGCAAAATGAGCCAAGCACAGATCCCTGTTGTACTATGAAAAAGGACTACATAAATCCTCAAAGTTTTATCCAATAAAAGGACATAATCAAATTACAAATCAGAAAGGAAAGCTGGCAGAGTGGGGTTATTGAGAAAACATATGAAAATTATCTGAGAGACAATTTTAGTTTTATATTCATCTTAGAAAAAAAAATATGTGCTAATGAAACGTTGATTGGCCTATTATTTTCCTATTTTTTAAAGTGGAGAGTAAAGAATAAAACAGGTTAAATTGCTGGTATAATATTTAAGTCACATTTTGAAGGATTTTTAATTAGTAATTTTTATTAAAGAAAAATTATTCTTTTCCTGTAGCAAATTTCAGTTGTCTTAGAAGGTGAAGAGAAGTTGTTGGCCAAAATGCCTGTAAGCAAATGATAAAGTTTTTTAAATTTTATTTTCTATAATTATTTTTTTATTATAAAAAGATGCTTATAAGATGATCCTCCTCAATTAAAATAAAGGGATCAGGATAGCCATTAAACTGTATTAAAAGTATACTCTGAATATGCAAGAAACGTCCTTCAAGATAAATAGGAAAGGAAGAGGATGCAAGAGCTGTATGCATGATACTGAAGTGAGGCAAAACTGGAAGTTATGTTAGAAAAACATTAGAAAAACTAGAAGTTATGTTAGATTTGCTTGACTTTTGACTGGTTGGTTTTTCACTAGTGAGTTGTCATGTCTGACTAATGACTGTAGCATTCTAGCTGTTGAAATGTAATACGGGTTTTTAGATTTAAGTTGGTTTTGAGAATGGCGTAGAGTGGTTCATGTGGGCTACTTTGTTTGGGTTGGTTTGTTTGATTTCTGTTTTAACTAACTTGTGAAGCCTGTGATAGTGGATCAGCTCACATGATACATTAATCAGTGGTAAACTGTCTAGATAGGTTATGTTACTATATGAAGTTAATGGGATTAGTTATAAATTAATGTTTAATTACTAAAATTTTCAAGAAGTGTGCTTTCAAAATGAGGAGTAAAATTGGGAGGAAGGGAAAACCAGGTTAATTACGTGCTTTTAGGGTGGTTCTTAAAACCACTTAATAATTTGCCATGAATGGAGCTGCCTACAAGCAAAACGAAATAAAATAGATAGAGGCAGTCATATTCTGTAAAGCAGTTGAGTTCATGGAAAGACTTCCCAAGTACTATGTTGGCATAGGAACAGGGACAGAACAAAAACCCAAACCCTCAGTTATCAGTTGAATAATCAATTAAAGTGAGGGGTTTAGGCATTTGTGGGGGAGGTATCTGTTGGCTGCAGTCCAATACTTGACAATCACAATTAGGTAATTCAGTATTCTGTCTTAAAGATAGGTGAGCACCCTTGCTGATGTCCTAGAATCTTTGTGCCACTAAAAGTTATTGTATTCACTGGCTCTTTATATACTTAGCTTGTACTGGTAGTGAATTATGCACTCAATTATACCTGAGTAGGAACAAATTTGAGCACAGTGTGTTCAAACATACAGCTGTGAAGCAGAGACCCCAATTCCTCTGGCCATGAGTGAGCCATCATCTTTATTCATGCTTTTAAAAATAACATTCTAGGCTGTCAAAGACTTTTGAAGAAAAGGGGTTGTAACAGAGCAAAATACAGAGGAATTCTGTATCTCTGGTAAGAAAGTTCCCCAAATTCATGACACTTAACTGTTATGCAGTAGCAAATGTTAGGTGTTCTGCTTACTTTAGATGCACTGTTCCCAAGAGAAAGACACGTCAGCTCAAGCTGCTAGAAAAGGAGATATAAAAGGATGGAAAATGCATTGAATAGAGCACATACACTGACCCAGTCATGTGTCTAGCTGTATAGTGAACTGTTATGAAATGAATCCTGAGAATATGGTAGAAGAAATCAAATATTTCTTAGGTGTTGACAGCTGCAGCACTTTCACCTGTTTAAAAGAACTGATTTCCTTAGAGAATATGGGAATTTCCATATGGGAAGTACCCTGTATGCATGTGTACAGAAGTGAGTGTAGAAACAGTGGGATGTGGAAAGCATAACAGTGTTCACTGCTCAACAACCACACATTTGGCAAACTGTCTGAAGGTGTTCATGTTTCTCCTGTTCTCCTACAAGTCTCAAGCAAAAGCTTAAGTTAAGTGCATAAACAGCAGATAAAAGTTTCAAGAGATTCAGCTAAGTAATTTTAATTTTTTTTTTCCTGAATTACAGGAATATTCATTAGTGTGCAGTCAGAAATGCCGTTCTGTGCCTATGACTTTGGGAATGGTTGATGTTGTTTGTAAGAGCTTTCTGAAGGAAGGAAGAAACAATATCAGGTGGAAGGAGTTTAGAAGAAAGGAGAAGTAATTAAAATTAAAATAAATCCCAACATAAAGGAAACTTAGTATTAATGTGATTGCTGTTCTGTTTTTCATCTTATAGTTTGCAAGGCATATCAAGAAATCTGAAGGCCAGAAGACACCCAAAGTTGAATTACAAATCTCAATCTATGGTGTAAAAATTCTAGATCCAAAAACAAAGGTGAGAGACTTCTATGTTTATTGTGCTAAACCAGTAATTAAATACTGGTTTACAGGGTTTTAATGTTTTTATTGTTCTATGTTTTTAAAAAGTATTATGATGAAAGCAATTGTGGGTTGGAACTAGATGAGGTCCTTTTCAACCCTAACCGTACTATGATTCTATGGAAAATTCTTCTAAAATACCATTTCTTGCTACAAGACATGGGTGACATCCCAGTTACATGGTATTCCAAAATACAGACTGTAGCTAATGTGCGATTTAATTTTTTTAATCCTTTCACACCAGAACTTTTAAACTCTGAGGATGATGGAAATACTGTGATAAATAGATGCTAACACCGCATATGATAAACACCTTTCCAGATGGTGAATGAGGAGACAGTTTGTTTTCAATTACTCATTCTTCACACCACTGCCTTGGAATCGCACCTCTCTTTCCTTAACATGCTAATTTTTCCCCTTCGTTTCTTGCCTTTAATTATTATTTTTTAAGTTGTATCTACCCTCCCTAGAATGTGTATGTTTCTCAAGTGTATTACCCGTTTCTGTATAAACTTCATGTAGCAGGCTATAAGCACTACTGTAGGCTTTTCATCTGGCACAGCATGACAATTCCCACCTTTTCAGCAGTTCTGTCCATTAAGTCATCCCATTGATGGGTTTTCTGTTCCTTTGTTTGCTCCAGTACTTTGGAAGGGGTTACATAGTAAGCAAAAGATATTCCTCACAGAATCGAAGAGGAATAATGAGATAAATATAATCAAGCTAAAAAGTATTTATTCAATAGCAATTCTTAACATCTGAAAGCTCTTATATCTTTTACACATACGTTGAATGTTGGATTTGCATAAACTATTTGCTACTGCTTCTTAATTGTGGAGTAATTGTTGCCAGACAGTGATATTTTGAGAAAAGGTAAAGGTTCAAGGCTATGTACATATACATATAGTTGTAATCTGTTTTCAGTTCAGATTCTTGATACAACCACAACTTCAACAGTTAAGCAACAAGTATCCATGTCAACTAATTGCAGGTTTTGCAACTTCCCGATGTCATAGGGCAGAAGGGGGTAGTGAACCCAAAAAGCTATTTTAAAATAACAGTTTTAAGTGCCAAAATATGTTAGTGTTCCTAACTCTTCCTGCAGAGATTAACATAAAGCTGTGGGATGGAAGTTCCCCGAGGGAGCAGGAACATTCAAATCTCTTAGCAATGTTGTTATTACAACTCAAATAGTAATTAAGTATGAGTAGTCTTTTTATTTTCCCCACTTTATTTCTTAAAGCTACAATTCTTTTTGCACAATTTATAGATGCTTTAGGAAATGATTCAAATTCCATGTTATAATCGCTGATTACAGCTATTTTTTCTATGTGTTTCTGAAACAGGTCAATATTATTACAGAGGAATACTGTAATACTGCGATGATTATTATGGTTTATGCCATGACTATTAATTGTGTTAGGAACAGATGGCTTGCTCATGTATCAGGACTTGATTTTATACCTGGCACTCAAAAAAGGAGGATTGTGGAAAAGTGGTTCTGCCCTTAAATGAAATAAAGTAGTTATGTGGATCTATAAATGTAAAAGAGTCAGAACAAGCATATGTTATTGTATGTAACTTATGTTAAAGAGAAAGAAGTTAAATCTGAGATAGATCTGGGAACGCGGGAGAAATAGGATGCACAGAAGAATGGCTGTAAAGACTGAGAAAAGGAATGCAAGGAGAAAAGATTCTCTGTATGGTACATCTTTTTTGTAAATGGTTGCATGCAGAGAGGGCGTGCCCTTGTTTATGAGTTTATAGCAATCTGGCAACCCTAGTGCTGCACAGAAACTTTCTTCTTTTTTTTTTTAATAGATGACAGTTAACATCTAAACTGCATATTTTCCTTTAAAACAAATGCTGCTTTCCCATGTAATAAGCCAAATAAAATAAAATACCAAGAGACTTGTTGAAGAAAAACAATGAGAAAAGTAGTTGAGATAGTTTATTTCAGTCTTGTCAAGCTCTCTCAGCTGAAGAGCATTGCCACCACAACTTTTTAAGTAGTTGGGACATGCTTTTTAATGGAAAGTGAAATATAGTATTGAAAATATGCAAATAATAATGTTTAAAAGCTGTTTGTGTTGCACCTTAAGTAAGCAGTTATTCAGATGTCTAATTTATTTCTCCATGCTCCTGTATTTGGACAACAAAAGTAATTTTATTTCTATATTAAAGATAGAAAGGCAAGCACTTATTTCAGTGAAACCATTTTAACAAACCCTGGGAGATGATGAAATCTAAAGATGGTGCGCACCTGGAAAAAGAACAGGGTATTTTACATAATCAGTCCCTAAAATTAATTGCACAGAGACATAGATCAACAGTAAGACAAATTTTCTAGAACAGAAATTACTGCCAAGTAAACACTTCCAGATAAATGCTGTCCAAATAAAAAACTTCCTGCTTACATTGAGTAAAAATAGGAACATTTGTTAGGAGATGAGTCTGCTAACTTCTGTTATACTCTAGGTCCATTCTTGGGCACTTTCATGTACAATGAGAGGCATTCAAAATGTCACTGCAGTTTGCCTGCTGTTACGTACATCGGGAAATCCAGAGATTTAATTTGTGCGTCTTTAACCTGAGCAAGTGTAGTAATTTCTTGAAAACAAATTTTTGTTTTTTATTTTCAGGAAGTCCAGCACAACTGTCAACTCCATAGGATATCATTTTGTGCTGATGATAAAACTGACAAGAGAATATTTACTTTCATATGCAAAGACTCAGAATCAAATAAGCATCTTTGCTATGTATTTGACAGTGAAAAGTGTGTAAGTATTCAAGATGCTTTAAGAGAATTTGTGTGACTGTTACAGACTTTGATTGCTCTGCTTTGAAATGAAACAGGAATGGTTAATAAAGGCAGATAGCCTGCCTTTTGATTGGGGTCACTTTGATAGAATCTTTCATGCCATTATAGTGTTTTGTTAACTTAGATGCATTTATTCAAAGGAGAGCCTTTTTTTTTCATTTATCAAAGGTGATTTTCTGGGACAGTTCTTACTAACCAGCTCAATATCCTGGGCCAGGAATCTGCAGTGCTCTCAAGGAACAGGCTTCATCCCTCCAAGCTTAAAATGTTTGCACAGCTGTTTTGCAGAGATTGCTGCAATCCTGTGGCTGAGATACCCTCACAGGCTCTTCTGAGATAGAACAGGGCAACTGTTCAAAAATGTGCAATAGCAGGAAAAAAAGTAGGACAGGCAATGAAGAAAATGGTGTCTAGCTGAAACAGGGTCATGTGTTTACTCTAGCAGAAAGTAATTAACAAATAAAAACAGTGGAATCAGCATCAAAAATGGATGGTTTAGGGTTTTTTGTAATCTGAAGCCTCTCTTTTTGTTTTATTATGAAGTAGCTTCATGCAAAGGAAATACTAAGGAAACTTCTTTTTTTTTTTTTTTTTTAAGATGCATATTCACTTCTGTTTATATGCAATTATGTGGTATTATGTGTTACTTCACAGTTTCTGGTTATTTTGTTGTTCACCTCCATTGCTTCAGTGCCTTCAGTAGATATTGTTCATAATTACTATACACATCTCTTCATTCCTCTTCAAATTTCTATTGTGTGGCTCTTTGCCACATATTCCCGTGATTTTAAATTGCCCTTGCATTCTCTACCCACTAGTACCATTTTTATTCCAGACCAGTGCACCATTGTTTCTTCTCTCTAACCTGATACTTCATTAGTTGTACTTTTTACTGTTTCACTCTTTGTTCATTAGTACTTTCAGATTTAAAAGAATTCCACCTCAGTTGGTACTTTTTATTTCAGCCAACTTTTGTCCTCCCAAGAAGGCAGGACTGCATACTTCCAGTGTCCGTTACACTTTTCTTTTACTAACATAAACAGTTGTTCTTTAAAGCAGTACTGGTTTAGGTTTTTTGGTCTAATTGGATAAAAATAATTTCTGGTGTTTGGGGTTTTTTTATTTTTTTTTTTTTAATTGAAGTTGGCTGTGTGGCTTTTTTGTTTTTTTTTCCCCCAAAATAAAAATATAGAGGGGTTAATTCCTCGTTCCTGTAGAACTCAGGTCTTCACGCAACTCTACTGAATGACTTTACTGTTGCACTGATGGATAAAAGGCTGAGAGCATCATGTTTTATACCAGTTTTGTACATCTAGCCCTTGATGTTCTTACAGATAGTAAAGGAAAAATGTTCTTGGCATTGAGCAGAATGCTCTGCTTTCATGAGAAACAATCATTTTCAGGTTTTCGTTTCAATAAAGAAGAGAAAGTTCTAGTTTTGTGTTAGCCAGATTAATGTTTTCCAACATTTTTTGTTCCCCTGCCAAATTGTTTAAAACCACAAGTTATTATTGTGTTTACTTTGTCTACTAAAGTTCTAAGGCAAATGGCATAGCCATGTGTTCACCTTTGATTGGTGCCCCTTGTAAGTCAGCATTTTCCTTCTGAAACCTTTGTATGCTCAACGAACTTTCTATACTCTTATTTTTATCCCTATTACTTTTAAAGTAGATTTTCTGCACTGATGTATATACAGATCATAATATATGATGTGAATCAGCATAGAACTACTAAATTATTCTATTTTGCATGTATAGATTCAAATACTGTTTGGTTAGATTTTTTTAATCAGAGATACATTTTTCTACCACATACTGTTTGAGATTTTATAGGACTTGTAAAAGTAACTTGAAATCCAGATTTAAAAGCAGTTGGGAGTCAAAACGTCCATTAAAATGGAAATATGAATCCATTAAAAGTAGAACAATTTATTTAATGATTGAAAAGCCTGTATTTGCTTCAGAAATCAACTGAAAATAACATACTGCAGCATGCTATCTGTATTTACAGAAGCTAGAGGCGTAATTTGTACTAAAAATTAGCTAATTGTGTTCTGCCTATTCAGTCTCCCTTCTTTATCTGCAGTTAAGTTGCTTTTGTAGCATTTTCTGTCAAGTTATTTTGCTAAAGAGTGTTTGCCATGCTCCTTTGTGGTGTTGACTTCAGGTTGGATGAAGCAAACCCTTTGAACTTGATATATGGTGTAAAGTATTTTGTGATCATCTGAAATAAAAGTAATTATATAAAATATTCTTATTATACTAATTTCAATCTTGTGTTTTATGTAAAGGCGGAAGAGATAACTTTAACAATTGGTCAAGCATTTGACTTAGCTTACAGGAAATTTCTGGAATCCGGAGGAAAAGATGTTGAAACAAGGAAACAAATTGCAGGTTTACAGAAAAGAGTAAGTTCTGAATTATGTTTTTTAAAGAGATAAAATAATATGTTACTGTATTATTTTGTTATTTGCTTTTTATGGCAGCATAATTTCCAGCATTATTCTCAGATTGCTAAGAACTGCAGCACATAATAAAAAAAGAAAACTAAAAAAAAACCTGATAACTCTGAAACGGTATTTTATGTTTTGCCATCTTTCAAGGTCAAAGAGAAAAGCAAGATATAAATATGGAAGATAGCAAGATTTAATTCTCGTTTAGTAATAACTAGTTCAATACTGCTTCTAAATCACCATATCTCAGAAAAAACTTACTGTCAGTAGATGCTGTTATGAAATGAATGACTATCCCAATACCTGCTGCAGTAACCACTTGCTTTGTAGATTCAGGAATTAGAAACTGAAAACACAGAACTGAAAAATAAAGTTCAAGATTTGGAAAACCAGTTAAGAATAACACAAGCACATGCATCTCCAGTAAGTACATGAACATAACTGTTACATCTAAATTTATAATCGTTGTTACGATAATTATTAGCATCCATGCTATTTCCACTGATTGTGATTAACATTTCAATCATGTAACATATCTGTTGAAATGCAGTACTGAAAAGTAACAGTAGGATTGTGACAAGCCAACAGAAATGCAAATTGCTGACTTTCAAATTGTGATTCTTTAATCCCCTTGTCATACTTCTTTGTTGCTGCCTAAATCCAGCGAATACTCATTCTAGTAGATGTCTGAGGATGAAGAACTCTGTTTTGCACTTACAGGATCTGGTTCACAAATGCTACTTGGGATTTTTCTAGGAATTTCTGTCACAAGCATATTGTTACTTACAAGTGATATTGTCTAAGTGAGTTTTCAAAAATTTTGTCTGTCTTTCAGAAGAGTCATTAGGTCTCAGGAGCTAACATGGATAGGTAGATAAAAAGGAGCAAGTGTGGCTTCCTCATAATTGGAAATTTCTAATGCTTTCTGCAGTTCCTGTAGGTGATTGTGACAACAGGATTTTTTAAATGATTGCCTGACAGTTTCTTATATCTAGGTGGATAAGAAAAAATGCAGGTTTCATTGCAGATTGATCCTAATGACTCCCCTCTTCTTACAAGTGTATTCTATCTGTACAAC
Source organism: Coracopsis vasa (assembly GCA_026283785.1). Lineage (NCBI taxonomy): Eukaryota > Metazoa > Chordata > Aves > Psittaciformes > Psittacidae > Coracopsis > Coracopsis vasa. The sequence continues at coordinate 23,657 of JANHGB010033280.1, forward strand.
ATTAGGTAACTGAAACTAAATAAAATTTCTTAATGTGCATATAGAAAAATTATAGAAAAAGATGGACTGCTTTTAAGGTGTGCATTTTGGGCTACCTTGTCCCTGCCCTGCATGTACACCATTTCACTTTAAATGGATGTTTAGAATTTTGGGCAATGTAAAAGAATGTTTAGAACGGTGATGGCAATTTTTTCACAAGTGTCTATACACTCTCTTGATACTGATTAGAGGGTTGTTCCCATGAGGAACTGTCATTTTACTAAAATCTAGAGGAGAGCACCATAAATTATAAATACTACATAACTGCCACAGTGGAAGTGTAAATTATGGATGTCTTCTCAATTATGAAGCATTCGGTGATAGGTAGTCAACTTTAATGCTAGATTTAAAATCAATCTAATTAATTCTTTAATCTTTAATTTTCCTCAGTTGGGATGGCAGCTAGCTTGATTTCAATTATGAATACAATAACTAAATGTGTCTTTGAATTCAGTTAAACAAGCTCTTAAGTCTCTTGTAATAGATGCATTTCTTTTTCATTTAAATTAATGAAGAATTCGGTAATTACATTTAGTGACAAAGAAAATTATTAATAATGATGTAAAATATCCTGTAGTTTGTGATTTATTTTGTCTTGTAAGACAGTGTTGTCTCATTCCTTATTAAAAAGGTGAGATGAAAAATTGTAAATTTGACAGTTATTTGTAAATTCTATCCCTAGATGGTGTTTTATTATTAATTACTACTGGTACAATGAATATATATATTGCTTAAATAGCACTTACGTTACAACAAAATTATTTAATATTGAGAATTATTAATATTAAAATAATAATGCATTATAGTAAATCACTACCAGCTGTTAGTTTTCACACATAATTTTATTGCTTTATTTACTTCTTAATCTTTAACAAGAAAACCACAAACATATCCTGTTACAGATTTGAGTTTCCTCATAATTAGAATTACAGTAAGAGCACTCTAACAGCCCGTTTAATATCTAAATCAATTCTGCCACTGAATAGATTTATATAAATGAATAAATAATTGGAACACGTTGCCCAATTTGTATGCACTCTTGGAGATAATCGGTTGAGCAGCCAGTAATAAAACAAACAAACAAAACCAAACACATTTTTTGGAAAGTGTCTTTCTTCAATCTAGGAACAAAACTGTGTCCACCAAATGCTATCAACTTTTGTACCAAGAGACATCATTCAAGTAGGTCTGTTTTAAGCATAATTGTGTACTTTGTAAATCAGAGCTCTTAAATGTGGTAGCATAAGAGTAAGTACATATAAATGCAGCAATTAGGTTGAAAATAAGTGAAGAAATGGGATAGGGAGGTTATGAATTGACTTCAGTGTAGGGAAAAGAAAGCATAAATATTTTAAAGATTGAGTCCAATAAAGGGATCGGATGTCATAGCAGTGGATGTGATTTGATGATACCTGTCTCTTCTTTTACTGTGAGCAACAAATATGTATGAAAGAAAGAAATTACAATTCATAAGACAATTGCCTGTTATAGTTTGCGATTAGGTTTTTATATTTTTAATGCAAATCAACTATAATTTCAAGAATGACACTGCAAAATATCAACTCCTATTAGAAAAAAGCAGAAGTGGCACAAAGAATATTTTCTATTTCCACTAATTTCTATGATGAAAAAGATCACTTTGATTTTAAAAAACTTGGTCAGATTTTTTTTTCTGAATTTAAATTTAAAACTTTTAAGTACCATATGGCTAAAAATATCTGTACTACTGCTGCTCTGTGCCTTCGTATTTTGGAAGACAAAATTTTCCATTTTGGAAAGAAAAATAGCAGTTCCAGCTTGTGATCATTTTGTCAGAACTAAAATTTCTAAATCTGGCAATAGTATTTTGTTAAATACTGAAATAAAATAGCTTGCATTAATGAAGCAGGGTACCCCGCATCAGGAGTAAGATCTCACCTGAGTCAATTCCTAAATACGTTTGGGTAAACAGGGGAAAACTTGCTTCCCTGGCAGATATTCCTTATGTTACATACTGTGAACATAACATAACCATTCCCAGTATTTAAAGCAGATTTATTAAATGACAACTTTCAGGTTTCCTCACAGCTCTCATATCTGGGCTGTTGAATTATGAAGAGATGCCAATGCCATATGAGAGCTTTCTGAAACTTTTTTAGACAGAATAAGTGATTTATTTATGTTTAATTAATTTGATACATCTATTATTCTTTATCTGTCAGTCCATTTTGATGTTATTCTGTGTGCTGAGCTCTAGGGAGGGATTGTTTAATGATTGATGGGAAGTTTAAGCCCTCATAGTTGATACCTAAATGTGATAAAAGTACATGTGCCATCATTACTAGCATCGCAGTAATTTGTAAAGAAATACTCAGTTTCAAGAGCCAGCTACAGATGGCTATAAGTTTGCATCTAGTTTTGCTTAAATAGTACCTTGGATTTTCGTATCTTGCACTTTCCTTTTTGTATTTGGTTGCTTGTATGCTGGCTGTACTTTCTTAACATTTGGCAGCTGTGCTGAAGTGGCTTTCCTGTCTGTTGTTGACTGTTCTCTTCCTTTAGTGATTAATGCATGGTCACAGACACACTTGGTAATCAGCAATTGATTTAACACTTCAGAAGTCAACACTAGCAACTTGATTAAACAAGTATATGCTTAAGGAAACACAAGGTATTGCAAAGACCTGTGATGACAGTTCTCAGAACATGACAAATACAGATACAGAAATCGTGTTCTGAGCTACATCCTCTTCTTCAATCCCCCATCACTGTGGAATGGAGACTAGAGGCCATGTGGTCTAAGCAGGCACAGTGTCAGGCTGACAGTGGGTGTCTATTTTCCTTTCCTGTGAGAGAAGACTTAGGGCTTTTAATATTTACTGCACCTGTAGTATGAAACAGTGCTGTTACAGACACAAAGTGATGTCACTGCCATGCTTTAGTTGATAAAATACTTTCTAGTACAGAAAGTCCTTCCCACTTGTCAGTAACTGAAAAACCATGGTAAAATTTGTATGCAGTGCCAGTCTATCATTTCTGTATTCCTGCTTCTTCCATCTGACGTTCATTGATTTTTGTGTTTTTAATTATTCTAGACACATTAGTCTTCCCATTAATGAAGTAGGTAGAAAATACCTTCAGAAATTTGAAGTTCAGTACTTTTTGAATTCTTTCACTGACACTTGACGCTGCTTTGTGTTTAACAAAAGCCATTTCTTCTTTTTCTGACAATAGAGCTAAAGCTAGACCATGATTTTCCCATGAACAGGGCCAGATTGCATCTGTGTTCTCACTTCAGTGTCAAAAGGGCAGTAGAATCTTTAAACTGTGCATGGATAAACTTAATATGTATATAGTTTTAAATGTTTGGCTCATTGCACATTTAAAAAAAAAACAAACCTTAGTCTTGCCATGCTTCAGTTGTAAGTAGACACATCCAGACTGTCATTTAAAATAAAATTATCTGACTTCCTGCTGTCATTTAAAATAGTCTTGCTAACTAAATATGAAAACATACATAAAGCCATTTGATGGAATTCAAACGCAGGATTAAATGTTATACTATCAAGACTTAAAATTTAGATCCTCTTTTGGTTCCAGAATGTTTTTAAAATACTTTGTCTATAGTTTATCAGAGATCCTATTTTATATGTGTGATGCTCAAGAATAAATTGGACTTAGCAGTCTGGACTACAATATGCGACTTTACTGACAGATTTACTTTTCTAAAAGGAGTTGGTCACGTGTTTGCATATTGAACTCTTGCGAAATAGTGTAGAACTCTTATTTGCAAAACATAGTGCTAAAACATCTTGATTTCCTGATCTCTGACATCAAAATGTGTACAAGGAATAGTACAAATGGTGACTTGTCCAAAATCTGTGAGTAGTCTAACCAAGAGAAAGAAAATGCAAATAAATCATTATCAATCTAATTTAGGTGCTTTTTCTATTAGTTCACAAACTGTATGGGAAAAATAAAATTTCTTTCTGAACCTATAAAAGAAGCATTATAAAAGCAATGAGATCAAATTTGGAAATGAAAAAAAGAAATCTAGGTTGTATAATCAAATACTTTTGCATTAAAATGTATTGCTAAAGTTGAAAATTAAATTATCAATCTTCTGCACAGTTTTTTTCCTCAGGGTACTGTAACTATTTAGATTTAAGTTTTGTTCAGCACATTTGGTAAACAATAGACTGCTTAGTGACCACTTTTCTGCTTTTGGGTAGAAGCTTTTAAGTACGGTAGTCTTGCTAAAGCTTTAAAAGGTTAGTCCCTAAAAAGTCTGTATTTGCCAATGCAGAAGTGTTATGCAACAGAAACTGTCACTTTTTCTCCTTTTTCTAAATAGATCTGTCAAGGACATACTATACCAAACTAGGAATTTCCTCAGTGTGCCTTTATTGCTGTGTTTGCATGTGCCATGGGAAATGTTGGCATGGGATGTTTCTTTTGTCTCTCACTCCCTTGCATGTGCAACTAAAGTTTCCATTGCTTTTATATCTGTGCTGTTTAATTTTCATCTGTTTTGGTCACTTGGCAATACATTAGTCTTTTTTGCGTTTGGTCTTGATTATGTGAGGACAATGTGATTTTCATTTTGTTGTTTGATTCTGATGATGCTGTTCAAATTTGTATCACATTAAGATTTTGGATGTTGCTGTGTATAAATCCAGTCTCCAAAGATCAGTGCATCCCTAGAAGCACTGTTTCACATGATTTCCTTGATTGCTATTTATATTCCTAGTGTTGCCTGAAGCAGCCTGGGTCAACTGTACTCACAGCCTTCATGTGGGTTAGTAGTTAGGTACAGTTAGCACCCTCAGTTTTTATAGTTGTCTGAACAGTAAACCATTGTAGGCCACTAGGGAACCTCTGATAAGAGAGATTTTTCAGCTGTTTTGGGCTTGGCTGAAGTTTATCATGCATGCCTTTAAAGCTTTTTTTTTGAGCAGCATGTTTTATAGAATCATAGAATGGTTTGGGTTGGAAGGAACCTTAAAGCTCATCTAATTCCAACCCCGCTGCCATGGGCAGGGACATCTTCCACTAGACCAGGTTGCTGAAAGCCCCATCCAAACTGGCCTTCTGTTTAAAGCAGAGAAGGAAGTTGTGACATGTGCACGACTGAAGTTAGATAGAAGAAAACAGGAATATTCAGGAAAATAGTGTAAAAGAGAGAATGATGAAATATGAGAGAAGCAAAATTGAAAGGCAGCAGGAAAAGGTATTGGGACAAACAGCCCCAAAAAGAACAATGTTCTTCCATTCACCATAAGTATTGTCAAAGAAGTGGTATTTAATACATATTCCTATCATGGCAGTGTTACAAAAAACCTCCATTTAAAAATGAACAGAACATTAACAGTACTGATTGATTAGATGTTTTTTTAAAGTTCTTCAATTGTGACTTAGAAGCGTAGGCCACCTGCATCTATTACCCTCATTAAAACGCCTTACCATGCCCTTGAGAAAACCTCAAGATAGACATTGAAACTATATGCATATTTCAAAAAACAGTTTTGGAATGTGTTTAGCATATCATTTGATTCATGTTTCCATTAAGACTGCCAAGTGGGAAATTGTTAACTTTTTCTTCACCTATCTTCTGCTCTTTCAATTTTGCAATATTCTGTATTCAGTTCAGTGAGCACTTTTTCATGAGGGTTTAAAATTCAATTATGTTTTTGGTGTTAAAAAAAATAATTTTGAAATTGCCTGTATCAGATTTCATGTTACTGAAAAAGTACTAAATGAACTGAAGGTGTAGAGTGAATTAATGCTATTAATGCTTATACAGTATTTTATGAGTTAGTAAATTAATATATCATTTGCAGTCAAAAATCTCAGGTAGCTTGTAATCGCTGGGTTTGCAATTAACTGCATAATGTCCAATTCAGAGTCACTCACAGTTCCTTAGAAGATTCACTGCAGTTATCCACTGCAACAGTTCTGTATCATAGAATCATAGAATGGTTGGGGTTGGAAAGGACCTTAAGATCATCCAGTTCCAACCCCCTGCCATGGGCAGGGACACCGCACACTAGACCGTGTTGCCCAAGATTCTGTCCAACCTGGCCTTGAACACTGCCAGAGATGGAGCATTTACCACTTCTTTGGGGGACCTGTTCCAATGCCTCGCCACCCTCTCAGTAAAAAACTTCTTCCTTATATCTAACCTGAACTTTCCCTCTTTAAGCTTAAACCCATTACCCCTTGTCCTGTCTCTACGGTCCCTGGAGGTGAGTCCCTCTGCAGCATCCTTATAGGCCCCCTTCAGATACTGGAAGGCTGCTATGAGATCTCCATGCAGCCTTCTCTTCTCCAGGCTGAACAGCCCACATTTTCTCAGCCTGACTTCATACAGGAGATGCTCCAGGCCCTGATCATGCTCACTGCCTCCTCTGGACATGCTCCAACAGCTCCATGTCCTCTTGAGGAAAAAGGAAGAAAGAAGAAAGGAAGAAGTGTGGTAGCGATGAGAGGAACCACAGGTCTGCAGGGTTTGTTAGTAGGAATTGCTGCCATATATTACCAGTACACTCCTCTGTGGTCAGGATTAAAGCCTATGTCCCAGGCTTAGCAGGCTTGCCCAGAGTGCACCAACACATGCTTTTATTCTCTTGTGTGTATGCACCAACAGAGACATCTCTCACCCGCGCTACAAAGGGGTGGAGGTTTGCAGATGGCCTTTTGCAGACAGATGTGACATGCAGCGCTTGCCAGCACTTTTGGATGAAAAATGGCATAAAAATATTAAATTCTGATGAAGAACAGAGGAAAAAACCTGACTGAATTTTCACCATTCCTTTCCTGGCTCCTGGCTCGCTACTGAGCTGATCAAATGTTTCTAAATTCAGCCACGCTTCAAAAATTTTGACCAAAAAACACAAGGATTGTTTTAGAAAAATGTTTCTCAGTTTTTCCCTTCTGGTTTGGCCATGTGTCCTGCTCACTGAGACAAGACTCCAGTTGGTTTTTCTGACTAGAACCACACTTTAAAGAGTGCAGCCATTCCCTTAATTGGGGCTGATAAATCTTGCAGGCATAGATGAAGATAAATCACATTTTGAGCCCAGAGTACAAATTCTCAGGGTTTAAACATTTGTGTGGTATTTGTTAAGCAATTTGAAGGCTTATTGAAGTAACTGAGCTGGACAACAGGGCTGGACCTGGACCAGGACAACAACTGTGTACAGACACTCGGCGTGTAGGCAACAGAGATGGAGGAGTTGGATGAATCCCACTTCACTCAGAGCATTCATGGAGGGTATCTTCTTTCTTCTATGCAGGGTATCTTTGGTGGTACGTCTTTCACCACTCCCTTTGGGAGGATGGAGGGCTGCTTTGTCGGTCACCATGGGAAGCATTTATAAGCGAGGCATGCTGAATATTTACCTCAGCTCAGATGAAAGCTGTGGAGGGTTTTGGACTTCTGGGGTCTGTTTGCTGGCCAGTGGCTGCTACTGCTGCTGCAGAGGGAAAGAAAGCTCATGCAGCTCTGGAGTGGCTACGTGGGACATCCCGTGGGAGGTCGGTGGTGGCTGGTAAGAAGCTGGAATTAGAATCACAGTATCACGGAATGGTTTGGGTTGCAAAAGGGGTTGCTCATCCAGTTCCAACCCCCTGCCATGGGCAGGGACACCTTCCACTAGACCAGGTTGCTCCAAGCCCCATCCAACC
>JANHGB010033283.1:0-14018 GCA_026283785.1 Coracopsis vasa
TCCTTCTCTGCAGGGCTGCTCTGAATCTCTTCTCTGCCCAACCTGTAGCTGTGCCTGGGATTGCTCCAACCCAGGTGCAGGACCTTGCACTTGGCATGGTTAAACTTCATAAGGTTGGCATCAGCCCACCTCACAAGCAGGTCAAGGTCCCTCTGGATGGCATTTCTTCCCTTCAGCGTATCAACCAAATCACACAGCTTGGTGTCATCAGCAAACTTGCTGAGGGTACACTCAAATCCCACTGTCCATGTCATCGACAAAGATGTTGAACAAGACCAGTCCCAATCATCAAGCTACAAAATTCCAGTACGAATGAAGGAAGTTTACTCACACAGGTGACTTTCCGGTAAATTTGAGCAGCATTCTGGCATTCTGAGTAAGGGTATTCTGAGGTAGCCATTTCCAACATGCACATTCCAAAAGCATAGACATCCACAGATTCATCGTAGTGTTCCTCATACATTTCTGGGGCCATGAATTCTGGTGTACCTACACAGACATGAGCAGAAAAGAATGTAAATTGTTGGAAAGTTCTAAATAGCTTTAACCACAACCTTTTTCTCCTATAAGAAGTGTGCCCATTATAGCCATGTACAGGTGCCTGTGAAATTATTTCAAAAGGGGGAAGTAACCAGCTCAAGCACTGTCCAGGGAAGAAACCCAAAGTCAACACACATACTTTACTTACATACCCATGGCTCGCTGGCAGTCATAGAATAGTTTGGGTTGGAAGGGACCTTCAAAGCTCATCTATGCAATGAGCAGGAGCATCTTGAATAATACAAGGGGGAAGAGGAGAGAAGAGAAATACAAAAAAGAAGGGGGTGGGAGGAAAGTATCAACATTTCAAAACCGGAACAGCAGAATGAGGTGCTGCACATTGCCTGACCATAGTGCAAGTCATGAAACGGTTTCTTTTCTGGGTGGAGAGTGGGAAAATACAGGAGAAGAGAAATGAGAACCTTCACTCTTGGTTTTATCAATGCAAATTTGCATTTTTTTCTCTCCAGAGACACATAGCAACCACCCAGCAGACAGACAGCTCTTTGGAAGCAAGTAGTATCACAAATCACCTACAAAGTCATGCACAAAACATTAAACCTCATTCCGTCACTGGTTTAGTGGGACAAATCAATGAGGCTACTCATAGGACACGGTCCTACTCAACAGGGATTAGGGTGTCAGAAGTCTAATGCAACTGATTAAATATTAAGTGAAGCACTGTATTTCCTGCTTCATAACTTGGAGCACTGTGTACAGTTCTGGTGTCACCAGACATGGAATTCTTGGAGCAAGTCCAGGAGGCGACAAGGATGATCAGGGGCTGGAGCACCTCCCATACAAAGACAGGCTGAGAACATGGCTGCTCAGCCTGGAGAAGGGAAGCTGCATGGAGACCTCAGAGCAGCTTCCAATGTCTGAAGGGGCTACAAGGATGCTGGAAAGGGACTTTTCATCAGGGACTGTAGTGATAGGACAAGGGGGAATGGGTTTAAACTTAAACAGGGGAGATTTAGGTTGGATATAAGGAAGAAGCTCTTCCCTGTGAGGGTGGTGAGGCACTTGAACAGGTTGCGCAGGGAAGCTGTGGCTGCCCCATCCCTGACAGTGTTCAAGGCCAGGCTGGATGGGGCTCGGAGCAAGCTGCTCTAGTGGAAGGTGTCCCTGCCTGTGGCAGGGGGCTGGAACTGGATGATCTTAAGGTCCCTTCCAACCCAAACCATCCTGCAATTCTAGGATACTATAAGTGGAAGTTGCAGCTTTATGACAAGCAGCAACTTACAACGCCTGCCACATCTGCACAGCAAGCTACTCTGAGAAGTGTGGTCTTATACAGCAAAAGGGAAAAAAACCTACCACTTGTGTAATTTATTCCAGGAACTGCATCTTGTAATGCAATTTATGCTTAGGATTCAAGACTAATTTATTTCCTTTTTACATTTAGAAAAGATGAAGGAAGAGAGATTAATGCTTGTATGTTGCAGGGGAGGACCTGCAAGCCATAAGCACTGGGATGCCAAAAGGAGTGTGAGAGGTCTTGGATCACAGGAAAGACTCAGACAAACCCTGCCTGTCCATCCCAGCAGCAGCCCTCAGGACCCAAGCTGTCCCCCATCACCCTGCAGCAGCCTGAGACCCTTCCTTTTTTGTTATGACATGTCTTCATCAGCAGATAAAGCACAACTGTAATTGAAGTAACATATAGCAGGAGAAAATAGTTCTCGTATATGTTTGGGGACTTGATGTAAGGCTTTTTTTCAATGTCAACATGAACAGTGTCTCTCAGAATCAGGGTATGTCAGTAAAAGCTCTGATTTTGCATGTTTTCTTGGCCTAATTCACAAAACAGCACAAACATTCCTCAAAAATTAATTTTACAAAATTTGGGATCAATCTCTCTCATTGTTTATGTTCCTCCCACCTCCAAGACACTCATGCCTTCAGCTTTTGCAAATCAGCAGGACCCATGAGGTGGAAGCTCAGCTTAGTGCCTGCTCTTTGGGGTTTTTGTGACAGCAATGGTGGTTGCTGCTCTGCAATAGTTCACAACTGCCACTGAGAGAGGGGTTTGGAGCTGCTACCTCGATTTAGAAGGAACAAGACTCAGAGGCAGGAGTGAATCTCATGAATTAGGGAGCATCTAAAGCAAATCCAAAAGTGCCAGCAAAAGCCTAAGAAGCAAATGAAATTCTTGACACCATGCCAAAAGAGCATGAAAATGTCATTTTCCCCCATCCCTCAAAGGTGGGAAGGAATATATACAAGTACCCTTCAACAAAACAGACTACCTAAATGTAAGGCTGCTCAGTATCTATTCAGCTCCTCTTGGCAGAAGGAGTTTTGCCCTGGCTCAGCTCCCTGCAGAGATAGACTGCAAGGTCAGATGAGCATCAATGATGGCACAAATGCAGCAAGGGGAAAACTGGACCTCAGCCATGCTGACTTCATTCCATTCAAGCCGATATAAAATCACAGATACTAATATTTCTTTAAAGCTGCTACATCTACAGAGGAGTTAGAATCATTTATGTGATCAGTGTTTCCAAGCCCTCTTAGTTCTTTCCTTGGAGCAGCCCTACTCATGAAAAAGGTAGGCTTAGTTATATTGTCAAAACAAATGCAGACACCTTGCCAGCAATCTGCAGCCCTTTTCAGTATTGAGCTTCTTTTAGACATGAGTGTGCTTTGGTGGTGTTGTGGTAACAACTTATTTTACAAAAGCCTGTATTTTGTATTGGTACTACTGATAATATTCCATTGTGTCCTGTGGACAATTTTTCTACTGCAAAAAAAGGAATACTGACCCTCAACAGCAAGTTATTAGAAGTTAAAAACTAGAGATCTGCCAATTACTGAAAGTTAAATTTAACAGCTACAAACCAACATCATTTCACTAAAATCTACAAGGCTAAGCACACCTACTGCTGCCAAGCACATATCCAGGATTTCTACCATTTCAAGTTCCAATTGCACTGGGCTCCCTAAGCATTAAGGTCGATACTTTAGTACAAGTAAGTGTAAAGAATTATAATCTCTGAAAATTCGAGATGCTAAAATAATTATTTAAGCAGCTACTGCTTGAAAGGGTAGGGTGCTATTTTCATATATAGAAAGGGAACACTGACTGTCACTATCAGTTTGCTAACTCTAATTACCTAGAATGTAATTTCCATTTATATTTTAAGTTCAAATACGACTACATGTGTGATAACTTCCCTCACTTTCAGCATCCTCTCTGAAGAATTTGCAGCTTCCTAAAACCATCACCAACAGATCTGAACAAAGGGAATCTGCTACAGAAGTCTGGGTAAAAAACCCATAAAAACCACAACACGGAACGTTTGAGAATTCGGGATGTTACACTGACACAGAAAACGCTATGTGTAACTTGTGCAAGGAAACAACGTCCTTGGACAGTGGTTCAGGAAACATGCTGGCAGTTCAAGCGAACCCAAGTTCTAATATTCCTCACCCGGGCACCTCCTGAGGGCATCATCTATTGTATATCCTAGTGGAAATCTCTTTTAATTTTGTACCTGCTGATTTGACGTTGTTTCAGCAGAACTCTGCCAGGATGGCATCGAGGCAGGGACAAGCTCTGCAGTTGCCTGCAGCCTGTTCTGCTGATGCCCCAGTAAATGGGATAAGGTGTTCCAGCCAGACCAGCTCCCCTGCAGCCACTCTGCAAGGGAGCAGCCTGGCTCTGCAGTAGGATATGTAGATACCAAGTAATATTTCAATTAAAAAAAAACCAATCAACAACAACAACAAAATAAGAAGTGTTTTACCATTGTGACACAGAAGGAAGGAAAAGAGTAAGTCATAGTCATGATGCCATTTCCTACTGACTCAGTTTTTTACAGTGGTATAAAGTAAATAGTCACAAAAACACTTTAATCCATTCTACTAACCTACATGTGAAAAACACACTAGTGTAAAACATGAAAGAAAGGTATTAAAAAAAGAACCACCACACCAAGAGCAGGAAGCCAAGGAGAACAGGAGAATTACCTATTACACTTTTGGCAAATGAAGCTCTCTTGAGGGTTGCTAGACCCAAGTCTCCTATTTTCACAGATCCAGTGGGCCCAGTAATAAAGATATTGTCACATTTTAAGTCTCTGTGAATGATTGGTGGAGTTCTTGTGTGCAAGAAGAGAAGACCCTTCAGGATCTGCCGGCACCAACTACGCAGGACTTTTGGTTTCATCACTTTAAATCTTTTCAGATACCTAGAGCACAAACATACATAGAAGTGAGCATAAAGAAAATGAAGTGTTATTAGAGATTCTAGGGGGTTCAACAGCTGAAACTCCATTCCAGATAAAAGCCCCTTATTAGATGCCATAATAGCAGTTCAGAAATATCACAAAATTGAAAGAAACAGATCTTTTCAATGGAGGAATTAAAGCATTCATTTTCAAGGAGGAAGATAATAAGCATTTTTGGTGCAAATACAACCAAATATTTGCAAGTCTAATAAGTACAGCAATTCAGTTCACACAGAGAACAGCTTAACAATACGTTTCCTATATTTAAATCAGAAGAATACTGAAGTTTAATTTTAACCACAAGGTTTTGACCACTGGACCATGCACCTGCATTTTTTCCATTTACCTACAACGCCGATTGGAAGGGTGTATTTTGGAAAGCTGTAGAACCTGCTAATGCACTGGCAGAGTAGCACACTGGGTGTATGCAGTGACGAATCCTGCTCCCATTGGGGATGAAAATCTGTTCCAGAATTCATGCCAACTGTTTTAATACCACCTTAACAGGACTGTCAGTACCACAAGCTATTAATTAATATGGTTTAGTAGATAACCTGGAGCACCTTCTGCCTCCAAAAGAGGTTCTACCATTCAAGTGCTATTCTAGCTGAATTTTCTGACAAAACATGCAAATACAAGCACAACAGCAAGCACAAAAACACACTGACAAATTAAAGCATCACAGGCAGAAGATGAAGCACGCCAGAGAACAGCTTCTAGTTGCATAACTGAGACAGTAGAGCAGGGAAAGAGAGATGGAGGCCAAAATTCTTCCTGTCAAATCAATGCAGTTCAACCACAGGGACAAACGACAGACACTAGAGAACAGCTCCATTTATTTTTTTTTTCTCTTTTATCTAGAGATGCCTTTTTTCAGAATATAAAAGTAGGGTTTTTCTAAAAATTCCCATTGCTATTCTTAGCCTCCTCACCAGGAGCGCAGGACTTACGTCTTCAGTGTTCCAGAGGTCATCAATTCGGTAACCAGCACGATGCACCTCTTGCCTTTTACACAGGATTCCCAGAAGTCATAAAATCTCACAATGTTTGGATGCTGTAGACCTTTCAACATTTCTGCTTCCTCTTTAAATCTCTGCCTCTCTACTTTTGTGAGTTTTCTGTCCTATAATCCAAAATAAGACATTATTAGTAGCAAACAGACGAAAATAAAGCCACTGCATTGCTAGGGTGTTGAAAATTTTAGATTTGCTTTATGCATTTATGTAAGAGATGAGCAGCGTGTATGAACTAGGGCACTCGCCTTAAATCCAGTGTCAAGATGACAAAGGCTTGCCTCTGAACAAAGAGACGCCTGTGTTACATGACAGCATTAATATTTCAGGCAACATAAACACACCCATGGCTCGATGGATCCACACAGAGCTATTTACTTCTTGTTTTGGTTTTGTGAGGCTCATTATCTAAGAAGTTAACACACAGGATTACAGTCTAGGTAGGAATGTCCTCTCTGCTGTGATGGCTCACCACCCTCCACAATGGCTCCTTGGAAGCTGCGGCAGTGACCACGGGTCAGGTCCTCAGGAACCACACAGGCTGCAAAGCACATTCCACTTCCAAATTAAAACAACACCCTTCTCCAAACGAACAAGCACATACATTTTTTTTGTTTGCTGTTCTGCCCAATTGTACAGACTTTGCTTTAAAGCCAACAAAGGAAGGATTTAAAACTGTCTTGCAGCCAGGTGCTGCACACTGGATGCATGGAAATACTTAGAAATTAGACTGGAAATGTGAGGAATGTTATGTTTTACTGGTCTAGTTTTCCTAGAGAAATGGAGAAGCATTTACCATGAACTCCAGGCTGCAAAGTGACCCTGCGAGGAGTACGCAGGGCCCGTCTCCTCCTCCCCACAGATGAGCAGAAGGCTGCTGGGCTGTTTGGACCTCACGAGCAGCATGAGACCCCTACCCCAAATGAGTCAGATGCATGCTCTAGCCTCTGTAGATGATGTAAAAGCAAAACAGGAGCATCACCAGAGATCACAGCATCACTGACTGGTTTGTCTGCCCTGGATGGCTGGGTTGGGAGCACTTCCCTTCACTGACCTAGAAATGAAGCTTTTTCGTTCTTTCAAAGGCACAATTGTGTAACTGTTCTTACTTACAGAAGCAAAGGCTCACAAATCAGGAAGATCAATTAGTTCAGATTTTAAACTCAGACATTTTCCTTTTCTCTGTTCACTCAGGCATGCTTATAAGAGCATTTACATAGTGATTTAAACTGGCACCCAGCTGATTTGTAACCAACACGTAGAGGGATCAGACCACTGCCATTTTGACAGTCTGTCCTCATCTGCAGTCACAAAGAACTCGGTACAGGAATGACAATTTCCATGGCTGCAAACAAGTTTTACACAGGGACTTTGCAAAAGGTTACAATGAGAATACTTTGGCTTTTCTTGGAAGACAGAAAATCTGCTTCCCCAGAGGTGTGCGTGCATGGAAGCAGCTTTTCCATTTTCCACCATAGATGCTGAGGAAGTTCTCAGTTTTCTGTACATTCTATGGAGCAGAATGAGAGCAAACGTTGCCCTGAGCAACAGCAGGCATCCAGCCTGGCACAGGGGTTGTCCCATGGGGACTGATGCCTGGGTCCCCAGGAGCAGCCTGCCCCCCGTAGCACTACCAGGGATGGGCAGGCAGTGGCGTGGCAAACCCCAACAGCCGAGAGCAAGGCAGGATTTCTGCTGCTCTGTGGCAACTGCAGTTTTTCTAAGTGAAAAAAAACCCGAAAGCAGGCTAAAAAGCAATGACAGAAGAGCCTGAGCATTGCTTCCAAACCTATCACTTCTTCCCCTACTGCTGACTTGCCTCTGAATTTAAACCCTGTAGGATAGAATACTGCTATTCTGAATATATTTTGCTATACAGAATACTGCAGAATAGACACACTGCTATTAAGGGCTACTAAGGAGGAAGAGGAGCAAGTTTGTGTGTGAGACAGGAAGAGCAGCATGGCCCAGCAGAGAAAGGAAAAGGCAGCAACGTGGATCCAGCAGATTTTAAAGACCCTTCTATTTCCCACACCTGGACCCTCCTTTTCAGTTTTCTGAGCACTGTGAGAAACGTCCCACTGCTGCTTTAGGGGCCACTTCTGAAAATCTCCTTCAGATGCTGCAAACAATCACATTTGGAATATTCTACACATTGCAAGCACTGGGTGTTTTGGGCTGCTGTCTGAATTCAAAGTACTAAGATGGCAAGCAGGGCAACACAGTGATTCTGGAAGACTCGTGTGTGTTTTATCTAGAACTACCATAGAAAGAATCTGGATTTCTTTTTCATCATAATGATAACCGCGTATCCTTCCCAGGAGAAAGCCCGGGTCCAATACTATCACTGGAGAGGGGAGGCAGGGGCAGGGAGGATGCGCAGGCAGGGCTTGGGGCCCTCACATGTTCCCCACCTCATGAGGGGTCTCAGCACTGTCAGGGCTCTAACAACCTTCTCTAAATTCCTCCACGCTGAGCCTGACACATGAGTTGTTGGCCAAAGCACAGGGTCTTTCTGAAAGGGCTTAACAGTTGAAGGTTTTTACTCTGAAGCAGTAAAACCACTCATTTAAGTGCATGACTCACTCAGGGTTTAATCCAAATCCAAGAAAACCTTCACCGGGGTCACAGACACTTACTCCCCACTACATAATCCACACAAGTGAAGTGGCCCTATGCTGAAGGTAAAGATGCAAGCCTGAAACATTAGGACATCAAATTTTAAGATAGTAAACAAGAATCTGGAAACGTCACACCAAAGCAAGCTACTCACAGAATCCCAGACTGTTTTGGGTTAAATCTCATCCACCTCCAACCCCTGTCACGGGCAGGGACAGCTTCCACTAGAGCAGGTTGCTCCAAGCCCCGTCCATCCTGGTCCTGAACACTGCCAGGGATGGGGCAGCCACAGCTTCTCTGGGCACCCTGTGCCAGTACCTCAGCACCCTCACAGGGAAGAACTTCTTCCCAATGTCTCATCAAAATCTACCCTGGACTAATGCACTTGTCCATTTAACTGGATTTACGGCATCACTTTGCATAACCCACATTTATCAGCATCTGGGGGAATGATGTTTACAACACTGTACAGCTGAACAAGGAGGCTCAGGGATGTCGCGTTCCACACGACAGCTTCACAAGTGCAACTGCAGCATCATGCTGAGCTGACAAACAAGCCATTGCTCAGTCTGCTCCACTGCATTTATGGCATTACTGCTACTCTGAGCTTCCTCAAGACACAACACCTGAACCTTCTCACTGTGGTCTGGGAGATACCAAGTTTGCAGATACCTACATGCTTCCTTTCATTTTAAGGCACTCACACTTCTTGGCTCTTTCCCTCCTTGCTAGGACACAAAGTCTTGGCTCAGGAGGCAACACTGTAATTCCATTTCAGATAATTGAAAGTTTCTCAAGCCTACCACTTAGCACAAAGGTTTCTAAAATAAACTTCAACCTTCAAACGCTGACAGCAATTGTACAGATCTGGTTCAACTTTTCCAGACACACTGAAATTAAACAAAACTAAGCCATTAGTGACACAGCCACTCGGTTTGGCTCCTGCAAGGAAATAACCTGAAATTTAACTTGTTTGTCCATCTTAATATTAAAACTGTGAAGAACAGTCAGCTTAAAAGGCTGCAGCCTTTGTTGGCGGCACAGCTAGAATCAGAGCACCAGAGGGAGCAGACACAGTAACAACGAGCTTCCTCACCCTTGGAGCTTTAGATGTAGCAGCTTTGCAAACACATACACAGCGCAAACTCATCCCTAACCACTCTACAATTCTATGAATTCAAAGTTACATGTGCCTTAATGCAGGAATCCACAAATTTGTGTGTGGCTATCATACAATTCTCACACCACAGAGAGATGCTGAACAGAGAAACTGCCCATCATTTCACTGCAGGGCCACAGCTAGAACCACACCTACCAGCAACAAAAGCACTAAGGAGTACAAAACACAAGCAGAGAGGAGATTGCGCCCACTGCTTGGCAGCCTACAGAGCAGGGTGCTTGAAGAAGGCATTTCCCAGAGCAGCCACATGGATCCATGGTCAGATCCTTAACCCGGTGTTGAGAATTGGACATTTTTTACTACTGATACTCTGCGCTCCTGCAGTTAAATGCATACAGAGTGCTTCTGCTGGAATAAACCACCAGAGCCCTGCTTCACAGTGCATCTTTTACACAGCATCATCAGTCACACATGCAGCCTGGCTTACAGCTCCAGGATTTCACCTTTCCTATAAATAAATAAGCATTAATTGGGCTGGGGTTATACAATGCATCCTTCACTATGAATGACAAGCTAACAGGCAAATAGTAAACAAGTGGCAAGAAGAGGTTATAAATTGCAAGCTACCTTTTCTTCAATAATTTTCCTAGCTTTCCTGTTGCCAATCAGATCATAACTTCATGGTCACTTTTAAGCATCAAGTGACCAAAAGCTATTCACTTCTTTTTGGAAGGAAGAAATAATTCCCAGTTAGTACCTTATAGCCTTGCTCTTTATAAATCACATACCCCATTCACAGACACTGGAGTAAAAAGATGTTTGCAGCAGGAAGTTACATCAAAGTAAATATCCTATCCACAAATCAAGTTTCTGCTAATCTAACACACCTATGTTCTCCACTTCTCCCTGCTTGTCACAGGCAGGGAGAACAAACACCTCTGTTTAATACAAAATTTATCTCTTCATTAAGTTCCTTAGCGGGGAACAACTGCAAAGAATGGAATTAGTAAGTTAATGTTTTAACAAAATGAAAAGGAAAGCTTACAAATTAAATTTCTGGAATAGCACCCAAATTAACAGCAGGAACATGTTCTGTTAGTCATCCCCAAGCATCATTTCCTCTGGGTTGTAACACATGGGCTCTGACTAAGAAAGTTATACAAGCCAGAGACTGGCTTTCACCTGCGTCTTTAGAAGATTTCTAAAGATTAGCAAGGCAGATTAACAATTGAGGTCAAGTTTCTTGACTACTTACTTGTGAGGGGCTAACAGATTTGGGAATAAACTACACCCTCACCCCATTAGGAAAGGGCATCAAATGAAAGAAATAAAAATCAGACCACACACGGTTTGTTTTTGTTTTTTGACATAGCAATGCCTGTATAACCATGCGAGAGCAGACTCTGAAGCAC
This sequence comes from Coracopsis vasa, assembly GCA_026283785.1. Taxonomy (NCBI): domain Eukaryota; kingdom Metazoa; phylum Chordata; class Aves; order Psittaciformes; family Psittacidae; genus Coracopsis; species Coracopsis vasa. Next base: position 10,937 of record JANHGB010033283.1, read on the forward strand.
AACTGCTACCAGAGCAGGAAGCCAGAGTTCTCCTGTTTCACTCTGAAAAGACCCTTCTCTATTTTGGAGATCCCTGTGCCTAATAGGACAAAGCCATCATTTTGGAACAGATTAAGGTCTGGAGAAGCAAGTAGGAGCAGAAGGTCAGCAAATGAGGGAAGGGCTCACCCCCGTCACACAGAAGCTGTAACATCTCTTACACATGCAAGTAATGAAGAATAAGAAACTAAAGAGGCATTTGTGACACAGGAACAGAAATCAAGCATCTAAATCAGCAGAATGGACATCTGTTCACATCATTACATTTTTACACCTGCACGTCACATCTTCACATTTGTTCATGTACCACAACTACTCTGCTAATCAGAGATCACCTTGAGAAACGAGATCAGCAGTGAGGACCATTGACAACTCTCTCCTATTAGCTCTCTATTAGCTTATTGTGGATTTGTGGCCAGAATTACAGTTCTGGTCTGCTCCACCCTCACCAGTTTGATAGTGAGATATCCAGCTTGGTGGGAACAGGCAGCAGCCTTCCCAGACATCCTGAAGTATAAGCCCAGAACTTGCTTTGCTCTGCAAGTGAGCTTAGGACGTGTTAGCTTATACCTGCCTATGACTGTTAATTCATTATATTCTGTATTGTCAGTACTGTTTCCTCAGGGAAACGTCCCAGTTTTGCAAAAGTTTTCAATAAAAAAATAAATCAAAGGCCTTTGGAGATAAAGATGAACAACAGCACATTTTAGAAGAAAAATAAAACCCAATTTTGTATTTAAAATGAACACTTTACTCATTTAGTGCAATCACCTTTTCCATTTCACATTAAGACTTGTCTAACTCACTATCAGAGGAATCTAGGATTTCTCCCAAAGACGTAACTGGGAGCAAAAGCAGGCGCAGACATGCAGAAGTTGTGACTGTGGAAAGCTCAAGGTAGCACTGAAGTAGCTGCTTTCATGTACCAGCTCCATGCCTTTATTATTATTATGCCTATATTATAAATTTTTAAATGCATTCAGGACCTTTAATTCCCACACTTCGTATATTCAATTACAAGCACGTATAATTTAAAGCAATCCCCTTTCTGTGAACACACAGCAGATGCCATTGGACAACTTGCAAATCAGGAAGACAAATTTTATAGCTTCATTACATATCAGCATTCAGCCAACATTCTTCTTCACTAAGTCACCCTCAGCAAAGTTACAGCCTGCTACTTGTTAGCTGTATTAGCATAGCACTGGTAACTCATTTTCCAAATGCTTAAAAAGCAGCCCTTGCACCCAAGGATGCTCACAATTCACAACCAACAGGAGCTACAGCCCCAGCTGAGAGGAATTTACTCATTTGCCTGAGTCATTGCTAGAAATCTATGGAAAAGAAGGAGCTGAATTCAGATCTTTATGGCTAAATCTGGAACTGTAGGGAAGGCTGAGCTTGCTTTTTTTGCTGGGCACAAGTACATCTTGCTACTTTTAAACTGCTCAAGGGACATGTCAAAGTCTTATGACAGAGGAACGATGAGATTCACATCTACTGAACGTCAGAACTTAAAAAACTCGTCCTGCAAGGTGTAGGAGGAAGAGGAATCAACATTTCCAATCGCAAATCTTAACAGCATGAGCCATGAAAACACCTAAGAAACCCAACACCATGGGCAGAGACTGTGTTTTACAGATTAAAGCCTCCCGACACAACTGCACGAAGATAACCTATGGTTAAACACAAAAGTTCTTGTCACAAGCAATTGAATTAATTGCAGGTAGCACCCCATTAACTCTCTTAATTACCACTGCTTCACAGGTTCCACATAAGCTTGTAATTTTAGATGAAATACCAGAAACAGTTCAGGCTTGTCTCACAAAATGACTTTTTCAAAGGAAACTGTGGAATCAACATGTGAAAAAAGCTGGACAAACCCTATGACCAGATCACCTCTGCTCACACAGAAACAAAGGGAAAATCCCAAACCACAGAAAAACTGGTTTCCACATGCCATGAGAATTTGGTATTTTCTGGATTTCACTTCTGAACCTTGTGTTCATTAAAGTTTCTGCAACTGTTTGTGCTGTATTTTTAAGAGCATTTTGCTTCACCTACTTCATATCATCCATAAACAGTACTCGGTCATGTAAAGTGTCTAACCCTAGGAGACAGACACATAACATCTCACATAAATGAAGCAAAATGTCAATGTGCCCATAATCGTGGTCCCATGTCCCACATCCCACCTGCAGTGGGCTCCATCTTCTGTCTCCATTCCTAAGGGGTTTGGAAGAACACGTTGCAGGCTGGAAGACTCAGACAGAAAATGCAAATAGCTCCAAGTACAATTAAATCATAGAACCATATTGGGGTTAGAAAGGACCTTAAAAGCTCATCCAGTTCCAACGCCCTGCCATGGGCAGGGACACCTTCCACTAGAGCAGGCTGCTCCAAGCCCCGTTCAAGCTGGCTGAAGACTTTGCCATTTTAATCACTGTAGTTATGATATTACCCTTGTTTCCATGCTGGACTCCACATCACACAGCCAGACTGAGGAGGTGGCTCCAGCCATTCCTTGGAGGCTCAGTCCTTCTGGCCTGGACCACAGCAGGAGTGGAAAGAGACACATCAGTGCTGATGCCTAAAAATCAACTTCAAAAAGCTGAATACATGTGGATGGAAGAGAGGAGATACTGCTGCCTGCAGAGAGCTGGTGTTTCCAAGTATAACATGGTATAATACAACAGGCAGAACCTCTCACCAGACCCATATAGCAGCAGGGTGCTTAAAAGCAGAGAGAAACCCTCAGACTTTTTTCTTCTTTCTGCTTCTCTCCTTACTCTAAGGCATCGTGCATGAAGTTCAACAAAGGCAAGTGCAAGGTCCTGCACGTGGCTCAGGAGCCATCCCAAGTGTAAACACAGAGCCCAGCAAAGACCGGACTGAGAGCACCTTTGAGGACTTGAGGGTGTTGGTCAATGAGAAGCTCCCCATGACTCAGCTTCAGTGTGTGCTTGAGCCCAGAACCCCCCCATGTGCTGGGCTGCACCCCCAGAGCCTGAGCAGCAGCTCAGGGAGGGGATCCTGCCCCTCT
>JANHGB010033287.1:0-22385 GCA_026283785.1 Coracopsis vasa
CACGAGGATGATCAGGGGACTGGAGCACCTCCCGTATGAAGACAGGCTGAGAAAGTTGGGGCTGTTCAGCCTGGAGAGGAAAAGGCTGTGTGGAGACCTCATAGCAGCCTTCCAGTATCTGAAGGGGAGCTATAGGGATGCTGGGGAGGGACTCTTCATTAGGGACTGTAGTGGTAGGACAAGGGGTAATGGGTTCAAACTTAGTCAGGGGAAGTTTAGATTGGATATAAGGAAGAAGGTCTTTACTGTGTGGGTGGTGAGGCACTGGAGTGGGCTGCTCAGGGAAGTGGTGAATACTCCATCTCTGGTGGGGTTCAAGGCCAGGTTGGACAGCGCCTTGGACGACATGGTTTAATGTGAGGTGTCCGTGTCCATGGCAGGGGTGTTGGAACTAGATGATCTTAAGGTCCTTTCCAACCCTAACTATTCTATGATTCTATGATTCTAAGTGCCTGCATCAGTCCCCAGTCTCTTTACTGTGTCCACAGTTTGTAACTCATGCAAAGATTAACTGTTTAGGTAGAAACATTAGCAAGTAAACACTTTGGTTTAAAACACACAAAAGAAATTGTCTTTTTACATTATAAATATATTTAAAATAAAACTCTTTGGAATGCAGTAAATATCAAAATTGCAATTGAAGTTTTTAAAGTGATTAAGCCAATTTATGGTGCTCAAGTTCTCAAGGGTTATTAAACTTAATAAGGGAAAGATAAATGTGATTTTTACTTAAACTTTTATTTGTCAGAAATTAGGCACTTTGGGTGTATCAACCTATATTTGCCCTATTCTTCTGATACTGGCCACTGTCAAAAACATAGTCTGGGCTCTATAAATTTGTCTGCTTCTGATCAAGGATATGTGTTCTTATCTCTTTATGTTCATTTTTATGTATGAAAGTAATGCATTTAAATATGCTTTCTGTAATGTACTACATGGCATTTCTTTTCATGAGCTACAATTTTTGTTCTAAAAATAACTGAACTAATGAGATGCTCACTTGTTTAAAGAGTTTGATTATTTTATATAAATGCAAATTATATATATACACACATATAAATATGTGGAGAAAGATATATATTTATATAAATATTGATAGACACATAAAACACTCTTTCCAAACAAATTTTGTAATCAAATGAGTTATAGTAGTTATATTCTCACTGAGTCATAAAAATAAGTAATGCTATGCATTGACACCATATGCAGTGATTTGGTTTTGATTTTCTATAGTACATAGCTTTAGATCAACTAGCAATTTTATTCAGCCTACATTTTAGTTATCAGACAAAAAAAAAAAAACAAAAAAACAAAACCAAAAAAACCCAAACCCAAGCCTTCTTATGTATGTATTGTAAGTGTAAGCCTTCTTACGTATTGTAGGTGTAAATTGCATATTCCTTTTGCATATGTCTTGAGAAGGATGTAAATAAATATATATCTGGGTAGATCATCCAGTCGTTTCCTAGATGCTGAGGGAAAGTCTGGATATTGCTATGCACACTAAATCTGAGACTGGTATTTCTCCTCATAATACTTCATCTTTAAATGTGTGGATATTCTCACAAAAAAACACAGCCGAGTTAATGTAACACTTTGGCCCAAAGGTAAATTATTGAGAACTTCTGTAGAAGTACGTACCTGCTATAAGTTATTTGAAAGACAGTTTATGAAAGTAGCAAGAGAATTCATATATGAAGATTCAGCAGCTTTAAATCTTAGCTGAAAAATAGTAAGATACATTCCTTAATCCAGAACTCTTATTACAAATATTTTAAAAATAGTTTCTATCCTGCACTTTAAGGTTAAGGTAGCCACAGAAAAATGTGGCTTATGTTTTTCTGATGACTAAGAAAGTAGAATTTTTCATCTGAATAATGAAACTGAGTTTTCTTTTTTGCTTGTCTAGCTTTCTGATGTTCCCCCAGAGCTATGTCTTTTTTCATGTCTTAAAGTTCTGCAATATGGATTAATTTTGGATCATATACCATATTAGAATGTGGTCTTTCAGGGCTATTATTTCCCTGAATCACAATTTTCAAAGCTTATCCAGAGTCCTAGATTAACTACCTGCACATTGTCTGAACAGGAGGACTTTTATTGTCTCAGTATGTGCTTTCTTATCTATTTTAGCTCAACGTAGAAATGGTGTTGACTCTGAGCTTATTGAGAACCAAACAAAGGCTTGTACAAGCCTTTATAGATCTAAGTTTATTTATAGTTAGGATTAACTGAAATTACTTACACAGCCTGGAAAAGACAACAGAAATTGTCAGTCAAACACAAGGCTGTAAAATTCAGTAGTCCCTTAAAATAGAACTTCCGCAATCACAATCTTTAAAATGATATTTAAAAGAATTTTGGTCTTTTTTGTCTTTTTTTTTTTGTTTACATCTTTTCAAGTAAGAAGGGTTTCCTTTGTCTCCATCCTTCAGTCTCAATAACAGTGTTAGAAGGAAATGATCTTAGGGAGTATCTTCAATAAGGGTGGGCATACAGGCTTTCTACAAGAGCCAGGAAGAATAAGAATCTGAAGAGCATCAACATATAATTCCTCCTGTACTGGCAATGACAAAAGATATTTAGTTCACTTCACCTGTGCATGTGTCTGAAGTGAGCTACATGAAGCACACATCATGTTTTACCTTCCAGCCTGGGGAGAGGACATGCTTCTTCGTAGCTGGCAAGACCACAGGCATATTGCTCATGCTTCTCATTTGGTTGAATTAAAATGTTGCCTTAACCATAAATACTTATGTTTATATCCAGAGCATTCTTGCCAATTATCTTGTTTGGCCATTTTTATAGAAGAGGAACGAATATTACTGAAGAGAAAGCAAGTTTTGTTTAAATACACTTTTTGAACTATTGTTTTCAGTAATTCATAATAAGTATTTATTCAGTTATTTTAAATGTCTTCTGTTTTCACATCCACTTTTGTACTAGCTTTTTTTTAACTTACACATAACTAAGGAAGACAACATATCTACCAAAAATTTATATGTACCTGCTTCTATATGCAAAACAACTTTTGTCCAGATGAAAAATCTAAACCCAGATAACCTTCACAGTTATAGATGACCAAGACTGTTTCTTCTGTTGTTGCACAATTTAGTCATAAGATAAATTTGTAACCTTGTTAATCTTAAACCCCTGTCATTTTCTCTGATAAATGATCCATTATTTGAAATAAATATTTTAGAAACATACCAATTCAATCAACCTAGCCCAAAAGGTTCATGTGATCAGATTTTGTTCAGAATGAAGGACATCCCTAAGGAGAGGAAGCAGCGAATTGCAATTAAGTCTATTTGGCCATATTTGTATGGACAATATTTCACATAAAAAAGTAGTCTTAATTCCTTTTTTTTGCATTAAAGAAAAAGGCACTAGAAAAAATAAGGAAGTTTACAAAAACTGCTCCCATTCAGATTTTCACTCAGAGAACCAAATAGCTGTATGTTCTATTGATAAATAGAAGTGAATTTTTTTCTTCTGAAAGAAAAGGTGAATGGACATGAAGTGCAAGGCATGAAAGAGAAGAATTGTGTAATGGCAGCCACGTATAAACATGCTGGTTCTTTGAATGGCAGGAGTTTCAAAGTGTGAAAAAGTTTACCTTGATTCAGTCATTTAGAACAGGTGCCACAGGATAGGGCAACTTACTTGTGTGTGTGCTATCATGAGTTCCTCAGCTTTATTACTGTGATAGATTAACTTGTCTATTTTTACCCATTTTTATCTTTTATCAACAAAAGCCTTAGATGCCAATGACAAAGTAGCATCTAAAAAGAGTAGAAAAGAGTGTGGAAAAGTCTGGCATTTCTGAGATGTAACAGTGCCAAAACTAAATTCATTAAATGCCAATGAACTGTAGCTGCTTCCGTAATTGGAGCAAAGCATGAGGTGAACATCCACCCCATGCAATTTTCCTGTTGATCAAACCCTAGATTTTAGGAACTTGTATGAAAGGTTGGTTTCTAACTACAAGCCACTAAAAATAATTGATTCCTACAGAAGAGAATGAGTCTATAATTCCAGCTTATGTAATTTGTGATTTTTGGTCTACAAAACCACTTCGTGTCACATAGGGTCACCCTAGAAATTGACTTTTTCTGATAAACAATTTTATGTTTTGGTTTAAATTTTAAAATATGAGGGAATGCTTCCTGGCTTCTAAATAAAGCTGAGAGCAAATATCTGTTAAGTACTGCTAGGAATACAGTTACAAAGAACATAAGAAATGTTTCTATGAGAAGCAAGCTTGATTTTATAGGTATTACAGAAAAAATACATTTTCTGACAAGATTAGTATTCTATATTTTGTATGCGTATGAAGGGAAGCCTGCAGTCTATACCAAGTTTATATGACATATATAATCAGATACAGCTATATAAGGAACACAGCACTGAATATGGAACCTTTCTGGACAAGGTTAAGACAAATTAAAAGCCCCAAGCTCTCAAGTTATAGAAAAAAGGGAAAAATTCACCAAATCCACAAAAAAACCCAAACAAAGAAAACCACCCCAAACCACTAGTAATATCTAAAATACTTAAAATGGTTAAAAGTCACAGTAATGGCCTCAAGCTATGCCATTGGAAGCTTAAATATGTAAAATACTTAAAATAGTTAGAAGTCACAGTAATGGCCTCAAGCTATGACATTGGAGGTTTAAACTGGAGAGTAGGAAAAATTTCTTCACCGAAAGGGTGATCAGACATTGGAACAGGCTGCCCAGGGAAGTAGTGGAATCACCATCCCTGGAAGTGTTCAAAACCCATGTAGATGAGGTCTTGGCAATCCTGAGGTAATGGCTGGACTTCATGACCTTATAGGTCTTTTCTAACCTTGTTGATTCTTTGATTCCTAGGAGAGTTTAATTACTCAATTATATGCTGGAAAAGCATTAACAAAAACCAACCAACCAAACAAAAAAGAATCTGCTTTGTATGGGGGAGGGGGTAGTAACAATTCTAATTTTCTGCTGTGGAAAAAGGTGAGTGTAGATACATTTGGATTAATTTATGAGTAACAGAAAGAGGTATGGACTTGGGAATTTTATAATTAACCTGCATGACTAGAAATAAATATACCAAGTTAGAAGGTAGGCAGCAGGAAATAGGACATGAGTGTCTAGCAGGACAAAAAGAAAAGCAAAATCTCAACCCTAATACATTTGTTAATTTTTTCTTCTCTATCAGTAAATAAAGCTAGTAAAAATCTGTCATATATTTGGATGAAGAAGTTTTGTGCAGTGAGCAGTTCACTTTTGAAGATGACTTCTCCCCTGCACAAGGGCGGATAGGAGCAGGACAGGATTAATCTGAGAAAGACAGGAAGGTCAGAGGATCGCATGCTTCCTAAATATTCTTCTCTCTGTCTGGCCTTTAAGAAGACAACTTATTAGAAATGCAAAAGCTTCTGTAGCTGTACAGAAAATGTGTAGGATGGGAGGCTGTAAGCCCAAATCCATAAAGCATTATGCAGTAAATATTAGTCACTGTACTTGATGTGGTGTTTACAATACTTTCATTGTGTGTACACTTCCATTATGTTAGACTTTACAAATTGCTCAAGTCCCATAAACAGAGATGTTAGAAAATAAATAAATAAAATCAGGTTGGACAATATCACAATGAAGGCAGAAAAGTAAAGAAATCCACTAAAAGTATGCAACAGAAGAATGTGCAAGAACCAGAGACAGGGTTAATAAAAGAATTGAAATATGACAGTGAATTGTACACAGTATAGTACAGAAGAGTATAGGAAAAGAAAAAGATATCCCAATAGACCATCAAGGCAGCAGTCAAAGAATGTGGCAACATATAGGAACCAAATGAAAGCATTAGAAAAACTGTAGAATTGCATACTGACTTAATACATCGTTGACATTAAGATGTTAAAAATGGTGAATAATAGAGTTGAAAATATATTTTAATGAATTAATAGGACTGATGGAAACAACCGAAGACTGTGTTATTCCATGGTTAAAAGAATGGGGTCAAAACAGATAATACAAGAGGGCAGTAGTTCTGAAACACTGGCATTAATCTTTGAAACAAGAAGTAAGATGATAAACAGAATAGCATAAGAAAAATTGTGTTACTTTCTAGTGACTTTTAGGAGTAAAATTGTAATAGTGCTGCCAGTTTATGAACTAGCCATGAAAAAATGGAAACTTGTTTGTTCAGAATAGAGCTTTCATTTCACTTCTCATTTTCTGCCTTGTTACAGCTGTAATGGTTTCTTCACAAGTTCCAAGCAGTCATACCCAAACACAATCTTAAAGAATGGCATAAATTATCTTTAATGTTAATTTTTAAGACAGATAAGTTACATTCCTTATTCCTATTGTTAAGTAATCTTTTCCTTCTTCTACTCAGAAAACCCAGGCAACTAAACCCAGGAATTACTCAAGAAAAGTACTATAATATGGGTACAGTAAAAAAGTTTACATGTGTTGAACATCATTAACAGACAAAATTTGTCTTACCAGCTGCTTTACAGGGTTGCATACAAAGTTTATATTAAAATACTCAAATTTCTGTATGTGTTTCCAAAATAAGATTCCGCTTCTTAGTCAACATATGACTTTTAGTAACTGCAGTCGACAAAGTGCTGTAAGCCTTTCTATTCCTTTGTGCTGGAAAATCTATAGACGATTTTAAATTAAATTTAAAATTGTCAAACCATTTGAAAAATAGTTTATTTATAGAGAAGACCACAATTACACAGAAATTGTTAGTACTGTCTTACATCCTTCTGATGAATGCATCAGAAATTACTGAGCACTGATGCTAGCAAGTGCTGTCAAATTTCACATCTGGTAGGGTGACAAAGCGCTATATAGGTTAGCCCTTAACCTGCAGCTGTATTATTTTGAGCAGTGATGCCAGCAGATCACACAAGTTAAACAACCTTGCAATTGCCTGGGAGTTGCCTTATGGAGGAGAGCTGCTTGGGATTTCTATTTTCACTAAAATACTTCAGACTATTTTCTCAGTCTCTCTGGGGATTGTTTACTTGGCTCAGTTCTTTTCAAGTGCAATACTGCTTTTGTTATCTGCCAAATTCTAATGCACTCCATGCAACTTCACAGTCATAGTGTAAGGAAAAGGACAGAGCTTGTATTGCTATTAACATTATTTTTGGACAGGCATGTGATGGTGCCAGAAATCAAGTTTTGGACCCTTGAGCATCTTCAACAAACAGGAAAAAGGAAAAAAAAAAATCTTGATACATAAATTGTGCTTGCAAGTGTTCGTTTATGCTTTCCAGGGGCAAGGATAACCATTTTCGGGAGATACATCTTATGTAAAAAAATCAGCGGGAGGATTGCAGGGAGAATGTTTACCTGATTTTTCAGCTCTGTCCCAACAGAGAGCTCTCTGTACAGGAAAAGCAGAAAAGAATAATGGACATTTGTGGCTAGCAGATAAGACTTGACTTCCCAGTGTATTGCTCCAAAAACAGTGTTACTGTCTTTCTTCAGTGAATTTAAATGAGAATGAATAGATTTGTAAGTCTTAATAAGCTGTAGCTTGCTCCTGTTACTGCACCTTGAATCTTCTGTGAATATGCTCAATATAGAAAGACTATTTTATGAACCTAAAAAAATAAAAATCCAGGGAGAAGGATTAGAGGCTGTGACAATGAGAAAAGATTAAGACAATTTGATATACTATGCTACTGCTTGAAGGAAAAACTATAATGATATGACTACTTACAAATACCTCAGAGGTAAAGTGTAAGAGTTTTAGGGGTTATTATATCTTTTTTTACTGTAATGTCTCTTCGACCATCAACATAGACTATTAATACTCTGAAGAATATAAATTCGGACTGCTGCATAATGTTATTTCAGAAAAAATACAGAAATTGAAGACACTGTACAGGAATATTTAGGTTATATTTTAAGAAGTAAGTTTAAGGCTTTTTAGTGCTTCATCTTGCACCATTAATATCTTTGGAGATTTAAAAAGTGACTGGAATAAAAAATTAAGATAGGGCCCTTCAAGCAATAATATGAGGAAACCAAGTAAATCGTTAGTATGTGAAATTCACTTTCATCAAAGATAGACTTAAAGAGCTGTGTGTGAGGGAATATTAGAGAGAGGATTATAATGGGAAATCCTGATTTTTCTGTAAAAGTTTGTGCTAGCTGATTTCCAAAATGACTTTCGTCTAATTTTTAGAAGTGTCGAGGGTATTCTCGACAGTGAGCAGGTCAGTTACTTGTTATATAGGAACATTGTGGGCACTACAAGATATTGATGTTCTCTCCTGTCAGATATGCCACAAGTGAAGTAGGCTTCTTTTCACCTTTTAATTATAAATAGTGCAGACCAAGAATAAAGGTATTGATTTATTAAATTCCACATGGTTGCAAAATAGCTTATTTCTACAAATCTTACTGTGCAACAGACCATTTTACTCTAGGTTTTTTCAGAGTCTTATGTATTTCCACACCCTAAATGCCTGTTATAGAACAATAAAGCTGCTGCAAAAGGGTACACTATCAAGATATAAGTGAAAATGTGCACAATTTCAGTGGGCTGGTTTTCCATGTTGCAGCTATTTAATTTGAAACATTTGCCTATTGTGCATTCTAAACTGTTCTCAGTGTCATATTTTCAGAGCACAGCCTACATTCTTATTGAAATAACTCTAGTTTTAAGATTTATGTTAGAAAACTGGTTTAAATAGCAGCCAAACAACAGCAAGATTTGATTTCCAATCATACTAAACACTGACCCTTTTTGTGATTTAGTGCAAGTTTTAGCTAGCATAGAATGTATTGGTAGTTTCTAATATAATGCACAGCTGAGCTGTGAAAATCGTTGTCTCTGGGTGCTGTGCTTGCTAAATGCTTACACATTTTATACGGAGATTAGAAAAATTCATAGAACAGCAAGCAACTGTGGATTATTAAATACTGACAAACCACTTCTGCTTAGAGGAAACTCCTAAACCACACATTCTTCAAGGCTAACATAGTACTCAGTAGAAGTGTCCTTGACTTCTTTTTACACTTAACTCTAGCCATTCATTTTGGTTATCTTTGGAGAAAAGATGTCATTCTTGTTGCAGTGAGTATGGCAGCTGTCTTGAGTGAAAAATTTTCATCAGTAAAAGCTAATCACTTTGTTGTGTATGCCTGCACTGCACAGGTAATTATCTGACTGTCTCTATGTGCAATTCTGTTTCAGTCCTTACATTTTACTGCGGTGTCTGAGAGCTCTTTTGTTAACAAGTGGGAGACTGATTTTATAGTGTATGCACAACAGAATCTGATGGATGACCCGTTTGGCTGGGCAGGGTGTTGAAATGCACTGAATGTTTTCCTTCTGTGATAGAAATAATTCTGTGTGATCAAGTCTTATTTTTATCTGTATACAATTTTGTATGCCCAAATGCTTCTGTCGAAGGATCTGTACTGTAGTGTTTTCTGTGTCCATGACTATTATAAAACTAATGTTACTTGTATTTTAATTTTATTTTTTGCAGGACAATAGTTAGCATTCATGAAAATGTTAGCATCAGGAAATCTAGTCAGTGGCTGCTTAGATTAGATGAAACAATGTATGTGTTCCTTCAAAGTTAGAGAAGAAAAAATTGAAAGAAACAAAGCTAAAAAAATAATCTCCTGACAAGTCCAGGAACAGATTCCATGTAAGTTAGACTACATTGTAAATAGTGGCATAAGAAAAGGCAACTGCTTCATCAGATTTCTTAATCAGAATCAATTTGGATGCCAGCTGACCAGTGTTATCCTTTAGACATACCACATTATTTATATTTCTCTGGGAAGAACATATGCCCTTATTGACTTCCATGCAGTTGTATGTCCATTAGTGATTTCCTTAGGATTTTGTCAAGGTGCATATATTGCTTCTACATTTGAAATTAAATGGAAAAATTCTCATCTTCTTTTTAATATTGTTTCTTAATTCTTAGACATCTTTATAATTGGTTTTTTTTTTTTCCAAAACCCTTCAGAATGAAATCCTTTTCAAAACAAACCTTTGTTATGCAGACTCTTCCTCAAATTTACATTGTCAACCATATAAGACCAAATCTGAAAAAAGATTCCTAGGAATAGTTCCTTGAACTGCAAACTAAAGGTCTCTAAAGTGGAAAAGCTCTATGAGCAAATCCATATGTTTTCTTTGCACCTTTGTGTTCTTTGTTTTATACTTACTAAAATGGCCAAACACAGTCCATAATGATGAAACAATTTTCTCAGAGAAAGGTTTGTTATAGCTTTTTTGCTAGAGATAATTTTAACTGACCTGTAAAACCTGGAAAGGAGTTAGAATATGCTTAGTAGCTTATGCTATATATTTAAACATAAACATGACTTGCCTTTATAAAGTTATAATGCAAAGCATTTGACACTGTCCCACATGACATCTCTGTCTCAATGGGTGAGGCACGGATTTGATGGATGGACCATTCAGTGGATAAATAATTGCCTGGATGTTCAAGCTCAAAGAATTGTGGTCAACAGCTCAATGTTCAAGTGAAGACCAGTGACGAGTCTCACGGCTCAGCACTGGGACCAGCACTGGTTAACATCTTTGCCAGCAACATGGGATTGAGTGTGCCCTCAGCAAGTTCACCAACAACGTGAAGCTGTGTGATATGGCCGACACACTGGAGGGAAGGGATGCCATCCGGAGGGACCTTAAAAGGTGGGCCAGTGTGAACCTCATGGAATTCAACAAGGCCAAGAGCAAGGTCCTGAAACTGGGCTGAGGCAATACCAAGCATAAATAGAAGCTGGGTAGAGAATGGGTTGAGAGCAGCCTTGAGGAGAAGCACTTGGGGGTGTTGGCTCATGAGAAGCTCAATATGAGCTGGCAGTGTGCGCTCACAGGTCAGAAAGCCAGCCATGTCCTGGACTGTATCACCAGGCGGCCGAGGGAGGTGATTCTACCCCCTCTATTCTGCTCAAATGACACCCCACCTGGAGTACTGCGTTCAGCTCTGGGGTCCCCAACATAAGAACGACATGGACCTGTTGTAATGAGTCCAGAGGAAGCCACAAAGTTGATCAGGGTGATGGAGCACCTCTCCTATAAAGACAGGCTGAGAGAGCTGCGATTGCTCAGCCTGGAGAAGACAAGGATCCAGGAACACCATATAGAAGCCTCACAGCACTTAAAGGGGCTTTATGAGAAATACGGAGAGGGAATTTTTGCAAGGGCATGTATTGGTAGGACGAGGGAGAATGGCTTTAAACTGAAAGTGGGAAGATTTAGATGAACTATTAGGAAGAAGTTCTTTCTTGTGAGGGTACCACCTCCCTGAAAATGTTCAATGCCAGGTTGGATGTGGCTTTGAGCAACCTGTTCTAGTTGAGGGTGTCCCTGCCCATGGCAGGGTGATTGGAACTAGGTGATATCTAAGGTCCCTTCCAACCCCAAACATTCTATGGGTCTATGATTTCATAATACTTAAATTACATAGAGAATAATGGAGTCAAAGGATGAGGAAAGACCTTTAGTATATTATCTAGCCCATCTTTAGGACTAAGGATCATATGCGTTATGTGTTTCATTCTTAATGGACCTTTGATTAGACTTTTAAATAAGATGCCAATTTTCTGAGGTTCCAATAATCTCCTAAGGCAACCTATAGAATCGTAGAAACATAGAATACTTGGGGTTGGAAAGTACCTTAAGATCATCTAGTTCCAATCACCCCTGCCATGGACAGGGACACCTCACACTAAACCATGTCGTCCAAGGCGCTGTTCAACCTGGCCTTGAACACTGCCAGGGATGGAGCATTCACCACTTCCCTGGGCAACCCATTACAGTGCCTCACCACCCTTACAGTAAAGAACTTCCTCCTTATATCCAATCTAAACTTCCTCTGATTAAGTTTGAGCCCGTTACCCCTTGTTCTATCACTACAGTCCCTAATGAAGAGTCCCTCCCCAGCATTCCTATAGCTCCCCTTCAGATACTGGAAGGCTGCTATGAGGTCTCCATGCAGCCTTCTCTTCTCCAGGCTGAACAGACCCAACTTTCTCAGCCTGTCTTCATACAGGAGGTGCTCCAGTACCCTGATCATCCTTGTGGCCCTCCTCTGGACTTGTTCCAACATTTCCATGTCCTTTTTATGTTGAGGACATCAGAATTGCACACAATATTCCAAGTGAGGTCACATGAGAGCAGAGTAGAGGGGCAGGATCATCTCCTTTGATCTGCTAGTCACACTTTCCTTTAACAACAGGCTGCTGCTTTACTTTGCTACCCATTGTGAAAGGGTCCAAAGCAAGAGGTTTGGGGAGACTGGATATCATACTCAAATAACAGGTATCAGCCTCCGTCAGACCTTGTGTTCATTTACCAAGTAAGTAAGTTAAGACTGCTACTGTAACAGCTGTCATACCCTTAATTTACGTATTTACCCAATGGCTGAATCTTAGCCCTGTGTTTATTTTATAATGTACTTACAGAGAACCCTCTAGCCTATTTGCTGAAGAATCTTGAAATGGCATTTGCCTGAGCTATGAAGAGCTCTAAATTTCCTTCAAGGAGTTCATTTAATAGAGAAGGGGTTTAATCCATTCTACTGACTGGTCTTTTCCTACCACGTTTCAGGAAGAGGACCATACATTAGATGTTTCTCTTTTTACACCCTCATCAGTATTTGAAGAGGTATAAGGCAATAATTGCTCTGTTAAGGCATTTCCTGCTGTCAGTAAACAAGAGAAGAGTCCACAGTTATACTAAGTAACTGAGTGGGAAACTGCCAATGCTTGTTTGATTAAATCCATAAGGTTGTTGTGGAAATGTATATTGTACAGATAAGCAGCCGTGAACTTCAATATGGAAAGTAGATGGTGTGCTTGGACCTTTCATAGAGGGGCTTGAAAATATAGTTAAATTAATCTCCTTGTTATTTCATTCTGGGCAACAAAAAGTGGAGGAACTCTATATTTAATAAATGACCAGGACACGAACTCTAAAATTTCCCTGTTCATTACAAATATTTGAAGATTCTACTTTTCTTCTCTTTAAAAGAGCACTTGTATGATATTGCTGTGGTTATGATTATTCTTCAACATACAAGATGTGTCTTTTATCAGCACCTGTGCACCACTAAATGCATTATGAGTAGATAAATTTATGTAAGTCCAACCTGCATTTTTAAAAAAGTCTGAATAAAAACTTTGCACAAGTAGTTATTTAGCCAGCTCTAACACTCTAGCATTTTCCTTCCTTCCTGCTTGCCTGCCAGCCTTCCTGCTTGCATTCCTGCTAGCCTTCCTTCCTGCCTTCCTGCCTTCTCTCCTTCCTGCCTTCCTGCCTGCCCTCCTTCCTGCCTTCCTGCCTGCCCTCCTTCCTGCCTGCCCTCCTTCCTGCCTTCCTACCTACCCTCCTTCCTGCCTTCCTGCCTGCCTGCCCTCCTTCCTGCCTTCCTTCCTGCTTTCCTGCCTGCCCTCCTTCCTGCCTTCCTGCCTGCTCTCCTTCCTGCCTTCCTGCCTGCTCTCCTTCCTGCCTTACTTCCTATCTGCTCTCCTTCCTGCCTTCCTGCTTTCCTGCCTGCTCTCCTTCCTGCCTGCTCTCCTTCCTGCCTGCTCTCCTTCCTGCCTTACTTCCTACCTGCTCTCCTTCCTGCCTGCCTTCCTGTCTTCCTGCCTGCCTGCCCTCTTTCCTGCCTTCCTGCCTTCCTGCCTGCTCTTCTTCCTGCCTTCCTTCCTACCTGCTCTCCATACTGCCTTCCTTCCTACCTGCTCTCCATACTGCCTTCCTTCCTGCCTGCTTTCCTGCCTGCCTGCCCGCCCTCCTTCCTGTCTTCCTGCCTGCTGTTCTTCCTGCCTTCCTTCCTGCCTGCCTTCCTTTCTGCCTTCCGTCTCAAAGAAGAGAGTGTGACAGAAGTGTGTCAGGTACTTCAGATCTTTCAAGACATGGTAGAGATAATTAGCTCTTTATCTGTAAATTGCCTGTTTATCCAGCAGTAAAAAAATGACCCTTTATCGGGAACTCATGGCCCTTTAGCAGTGGAATGTGCAGACAAACTCTGCAGCAGGGGATTTATCTGGCGATGTTATTTCCATGGAATGTTTCTTTTCTGCCTGTAAAACTGTTCCTCTCTCCCCACACCTTGCCATCCCTCCACTCACACATGTCTGCGTAGTCCCACAAGTCTCCTATTTACTGCTTTGATTAAAACCAGGAAGGCTAAAGATACTTGCAAGTGCAAAATTACATTCATGTCAGAGTTAGGAAATAAAACTTTTTTTTTAATCCGTTTGTTTGTTTGTTTGTTTTTGTTTTCCTCTGTTTTATGTGCAGATTTTCATAGACATGCTTTTATAGAGTCATGGAATCACAGAACGGTTTGAATTGGAAGGGACATTAAAGGCCATCTAGTTCCAATCTCCCTGTTGCTGGGAGTGGTACCTTCCACTATGCCAGGTTGGGCAACCTTTTCCAGTGGTTTACCACCCTCGCAGTAAAGAATTTATTCCTAATATCTAATCTAAATCTACCCTCTTTCAGTCATTACTGCTTGTCCTGTCACTGCTTGCCCTTGTAAAAAGTCCATCTCCAGATTTCTCTTAGGCCCCCTTTAACTACTAGAGGACTGCTTTAACATCTCCCTGGAATCTTCTCTTCTCCAGACTGAACAAGCCCAATTCTCTCAGCCTGTCTTTGTATGTTGAACACAGTACTCCAGATGGGATCTCAGCAGAAAGGAGTAGACAGGCAGAATCACCTCTCTACCTGCTGGTCATGCAGGTTGTGGTAAAACTATATATAGGTTAAATTTATAAGTAAAATTTTATAGAAATTTTATAGGTAAAGTTCCTTCAGAACATAAATGATCAAAATCAATTGACAACTTCTATGCTGGGTATGTAATTCTGGTATCAAGGGAGAATTACAACCCTTTTACTCCCTTTCTTTCCAGGTAAGTCTCCAAGCCTGCCTGATCTCTGTTCCTGTCATTCTGTAAGCTTGACCATTAAAGTATCAGTGGCATGAAAAGAATTTTATCAACACAATAGCAAATCTTTATAGCTCTAGGGATATCTCTAAATAAGTCTGTTCTGGTTATCATTAGGCATGAACCTCATATGCAGAATGCTTCACTAGTGATGAATTTGACTGTCCCCTTTGAATGAAATCGTATTTGTTTGTTTTACAGAGACGACGCCCGACAGACAAATATTTCCGTCACTTGGCTATATCAGAGGTGTTATCAGAACTATTCAGGTATCATTAAATAATCAAGGAGAAGAATGCTGAATTATTTAAGATAAGTTGCTGCGGAAATTAGAGAAGAGATGAACTATATGTGATGGATGAAATAAGCCAAGGCCTTTTCTGACATATGCAATCTTTATTATTGCTAAGAGAAGTGAATTTGTGAGTAACTATCAAGAGAGAAAGCTGTCCTTGAACTTACCTTGATATTTTTCTTCTCTTTCCTTTTTGCTTTATGCTATTTCCCTCTTGAAGGAATATGTTGCATTTCTTGTGTATGAGATGTACACCTACCTCCAGCATTTGCAAATTATTTATGTGTGCTGCTGTTCAACAGAATAGGTGGTTGCTCAATGTTTTACATAATGCTAGCAGTGCTATATAAAGAAATAAGAGATTTCACTTTGGTTACAAACTGAAATTTGAAATATGGTCTGTATGTGTTTCATCTTGTGTTTTAGGCATCAGTAAAGGCATGCACACAAGCAGTGCTCATGGCATGTCTAAGACCTTGCAAGAGATCACTATTCCTTAGCCCGTGCTGATTTGTTCTTCTGTCCATGTCCTTGTTGGTGTTTCTCACATGAAGTTTCAGACAGCTTATTCTGACTGCCAGCTTCTTCTCAGATGCAGTTCAAGGCATTGAGCATCAGCTGTAGAAGAAACAGTTCCCTTGTATAAGAGCTGATATCCCCAATAAGAATATGTCTTTTTTTTTTTTTTCCTAGAAAAGCATAATTGATTTTAAGTGTTTAGTTCACTGAATAAGTTCTAGTGCCTCTTCTGTCGTTGGGTGCTGACCTTGTCATGGATTACTCCTGGCCAAGTTTTTAATTTATTCTTAACACATTTCTAATCTCAGTTGTCCATGATAAAACATGGGATTTGGAGGGCAGGAACTTCATTGTCATACCTGATTTATTTAGGGGGCTGTTGATATTGAGCCTCTGAGTTATTTGTCCTTCCTCTGCCCTCAAGCTCGCTGGAAATGGGCAAAAAGACTTGACACAGTATGGTAGATAAAACAATGAAAAAGAAAAATATTATTGACAGATGTGTTTGGTCCAGTGTAGTTGTCTCAAGTGGAAATGTCTAGTATTTTGTGGTTGTCAGAGGAAAAATTCACATCTGTCCAATACTGTCCAAAAACTACATCCAAAAGCTGAATATTTCCTCATTTCATTAACATATCTACCTAGTGTTACTGTATGATTCTGACAGATTTTTGCACAAGACAGAAAAAACCTGACATATGACAGTGATGTGTTTATCATTCAGTGTGTCAGACCTCCAGTGTATGTGGGATACAAACTATTCAGCACGTGTGCCATGTGCTAGGAGGCTTCTGGGGAGTTTCAGATCCACTCTGTGCTTGTCGTGGGGTCGATCACTGCATGCACAGTAAATCCAGTGTACCCTGGGAGCTCCAGACTCATTCTGTATGCAGTAAAGGCTGATGTATCAGTGTGCAGGGGATGTATCCAAAATCTCTGCTGCATTGCCAGGAATCTCGAACAAATAAAGCAAATTCTGCCTGGAAGAATTTCTAAACATAAGAAAAAAAAGAGGCAGGATAACCCAGTGACGTAGTAGCCCTCTTACTTAAAAGACCTACCCACTTCATCACGTAGGACTACATCTTTCTTATATTCTGTATGAATTTCTGTTATGGGTCATTTTTCATCCCCCCTTGGGTGAGTACCATGTCTGTATGTGAAACTAGACCCTGAGCCTGCATAATCTCTTGTAGCTCTACCAGCATCAGTGGGGGGTGTGCTGGTTTGCTTCTGTCCCTGATTTGGCTCCATTCCCTGGCTTCTTATTAACTGATTGTTGTGTTTTGTTGGTTTGGGGTTTTCTTTTTTCCCTTTTTTTTAAAAAAAAAAAAAGAAAAAGAGAAAGCAGTCACAGAATAGTAAATGATAATAACAGATTACTGCATGGATGCGTGTATCAGCATATGTTTGTGGGGGGATGTGAGAGACTGAACTGTGGGACGACCTCCCTGACATTCTCCAAAGCCTTTTTTCTTTTCCCAGGCTTTTTGGGAGGGCGTTTGTCTGAGGCGGGGGGAATTCATTAGGTATGCTGGGGAAGAGATTTCTCATGTTTGCTTGCAGATCTTTATAGCCTTCATGGAGTGGGATGCATGGTTCCCATAAATATGTGATAATGATCATTTGGAGTGTGAATGTTAATTTGTGTAATGGGTTCCCAAAATATGGGCCATGTGCCTGCTGAATATGTCTTATTTTAAAATAAATGTGCATACATAATACACACACAGACACATGCTGCCTGCATATGCATCCATAATTAAAAAATCTAAAATTATAATTTGTTTTTGAAGGAGACAAAGCAACAGCTCCCCCAGTGCACTCGTAACCACTGAGCAGGAGCCCAGCCGTCAGGATGGTTTTGTGAGCCCTGTCGGAGATCACAGTCCTACCCGGACAGCTGCAGCTACAAAGCACCCCAGTGACCTAGATTCAGCTGTAGATTACTGTCTGCTTTGGCCTGTGCCTCCCGTCATTGCACCAGGAGTCTGATTTTGTTGCACAAGCTAACTTGCTTACTGCTCTGACCCATTTTACCATAGCAACCTGATTTGCTGTACCAGAGGCTAGAAAAAGTGCACAGGCGACTTTTTCAGGATTCCAAGATTAAGTTCACTCTTTGCTCCTTTTTTTTCCTTCTTTTCCTTCTTCCCCTGAATGTGCTTAGCAGACATGATGAAGAAGAATTGACACTTTCCAACAGCACTGGAATCCAGGAAAAGATTTAGGGAGGTATTACTTATGTACTTCTAATACATTGTTCATCCTGATGAATGTTTTGGATTTACCCTTCTTACCCTGTCAAATTTAGCCAGATGCTTCCCTTGTGCCAATTGTCTCACTCCTGATTTTCTCTTATCCCCATCCCTTTCCCCCAATATCCTGCCTAGTTAGCTTTCATAAGTATATTTCATTATGTTCTATGTTTTTGATTTTCTGATAACAAATGAATAAGAGCAATCAGTTGCTCAGGAATAAAACTGCTTTCACTATAGTATGTTTCTCTGTCGTCCGTACATTTTTATGTTTACATTGGTGTATGTGTTAGAAACAGGAGGAGGCAGTTTAGAAGCAGCACTTTCCAGACATTAATTTAGTCTTTTGTAGACATTATTCTGACTGGGAAAAGAAGAAAAAGATAACCCAAAACATTATGAATGACAGTGGTGAGATTTCAGAAAATCAGACACTGATGATTTTTCAAGACTTGTTCTTTTTTTTTTTAGTTGCTGAGGAAACATTTCATGTTTGCTAAGCTTGGAGGTGTGCATGAAGATATAGGCATATGCAAAATTACACAAAATCGCAAGAAAGTCAAAAGAAGACAAGTGTTATGAAAGACATTGGCTTTTCCCTCCATGTTTCACATATTTCTTAGAGGCTCTTAAAACACTTGTACATTTTTGCTAGCCAGCCAAAGGAACTTTGGTCAGCACCTCCGAAGCCCAGCCATGACTCTTCCTGCTCTCATTTGTGCTGGGAAAGGCACAGTCAAGCTTCCAGGCATCAGAGATGCACTTAATTTCATAAAATATTTTGTGAATGTCTTTTGCAACCCACACAGAGTCCCAGATATCCACAAGTCATTAAATCTATGAGTTTGCTGGCAGCAGTGCTCTCTGAGTGGCTTGGTTTGGGCTCATGTCTGCTATAGACAGATAGGTCCTGGCTGTGTTGGTTCATTTATTTTTAGTGTCTAAAACACTAGCAAGTGGGTTGATGTTTTGCTAATCAGTGCTGGTATTGTATAAGACTCAAG
The DNA here is from genome assembly GCA_026283785.1 of Coracopsis vasa. Classification (NCBI taxonomy): domain Eukaryota; kingdom Metazoa; phylum Chordata; class Aves; order Psittaciformes; family Psittacidae; genus Coracopsis; species Coracopsis vasa. The sequence goes on from JANHGB010033287.1 coordinate 19,048, forward strand.
TTCCATATCTCTCCCAGCCAGCTAGTGAAACAAAGTACAAAAGTAGTACTACATAAGACTCTCAAAAAATAATGCAAGGTGCCTAAATGGTTCTGATGTAACTGAGAAGTACATCTCTTGACATTCCTCCTTCAGAAGGACTGTCCTTATCTCCAGGAATGTAGGTGTTTGAGCTGAACATTCTCTCAAGCATTTCAGCTCTTATACAACAGTAAGTTTTCTTATACAGCTGATGGCCAGTGCCTTGAATTGTGTCTGACAAGAAGCTGGTAGCCAGAGTGAGCTGACTGACCCCACGTGTGAGAAACACCAGAAGAACATGGACAGAAGAACGAAATGGCACAGACTAAGGAATAATAATAGTTTGTGAGGTCTTAGGTGAGCACTGCTTGTGGGTATGCCTCTACTCCACAGTGAACGGGAAGCTGTCCAGCAGTCCTGCGAACACAGCTCTCCTTGACAATACGTAGCAAGGCCGTATCTGGGCTTACCTTAGGGTAGCATGTTGTCCCATGTCCTCAGAATGGAATAGAAACTCAGATTCTATATAGGTTTATTTTCAAGAGGTTTCAAACTATAATTGCAAGCAGATCATACATAATCAAACCACTCCAGAGAGGGAAGAGAGGCAAAGATGAGCGCACCAAGGTCTATTGCATTCAGAAAGTTGTAGGCTCCTTGTCAAAACAAAAGATATTTAAAAATAACATCACAGCTGCCATTTAACTCTGTGAAAAGACCCAAGCTCCTCAGGTCTTACATTTTATTGACAACTCCTCCCCAAAGAAAATAAAAATATAATTTGAAAAAAAACCCATAACAATTACTACTTCCTCATTTCAGCATTTTGACATTTGCCATAATTTCCACTAAGTTGGACTAACAGTCATCTACTAGTTCTTGTCTAGAGGATATAGGCCTGGCTTTTGGTACAGACAGGTCTGCTAGCTGCCGGGGCCAGCAGACTGCTGTTGGTGAGCAGCAGTCATCTATGCCAGGACTGTCTCGGCACCTCTCCCTTGTCCTTTGCCAGACCTAACTGTGACTACCCCTACCAGAATAGTGTAGTACTTAGCTTTGAGGAAAGTGAATATCTGCCTTAATTAGTGCAAAAAAAAAAAAAAAAAAGAAATTCCCTGTCCAGACTTAACTAAGTCAAATTGCAGCAGAGCTTCAACAGAAATGGAAAAGAGACACTGAGCTGGCAGCCATCACTATGTTCATGGCACTGTAATTCTAAATTTGTCTTTGTCCTCTAGGCTGACCTAACCTACATGGTCAATATGGAAATTAACAAGAAAGTAAACCATAATGCGCAAGGCATGAAAACTTCAAAGACAGAATGACCCTTTCTCAAAGAGTTCAGAGACCAAAACCCCTATATTTGTCCAGAGGAATTCTATTTTCTAAAAATTGGACCTGAGTGTCATTTTCAGGGCTTCCTGGAGGATTTAAAAAACTGTTATCTGTAAAGGGAGAGATATTCTCTTTCATGCTTCGACTGCCATATGCCCTTAGGTTATTTTATACACTGCATGAGGTTCGTTAACCAGTCTTGTGTATGGACTCACCTTAGTGAACTGGTCATTTCTTTATTGCTTACTGGGGCTCTAATGTTCTTAATCACAGGAACTGTTAGACTGCTTCTAATACGAAGAACCATCAAAGGTGCAGTTTGCCAAATATGGCTTTTAAAGGAAGAAAGGGCATGTAGCCTGAGTTGAATTTCAGTGGTCCTAAGGACTAAGGCTTTGTTATTGAGCAGAACCTTGAAAACCACCTAAATATTAGATCTTCACAGGCATAAGTGTTGCATTTTCTATTATTTCTCAGGTGATGTTCATGGTCTGGAAAGCAGTATAACGTACCCTTATAGGCTGTATTTTATCATTTCATTGGAAAGACTTTAGAAACTAAGAGTTATAAGTTGTTTACAGGTAGGTGGAGGAATTGTCCCTCAAAAATAATTCTCTCTTACCACTGACCAGAGAAATGTCCACCCAAAAAGCTATCAGACTGAGTTTGTGACTGGGAATCCTCTTATGGCATAGAGTTCCTCTAAAGCTAAGAAACATGAAACCACCAATGTGGGAAACAAAAGTTGGTATCAGTTGCAGAGATACAGCAGAAACAAAATTACTAAAAATCAAAGACAATGCCCTTTTTTGACTTCCTCTGAAAAGTGAACTGAATTTCTTTTGCTGAGTGTCTATTGAGGGGATAAACTATAAACTGCAGATGTTAATTTATGGATGGTAATTTTACTGTTCTCATGCACCACAGACAATGGCTGCAATCTACATTCCCCAGTACACATCACCTTTGATCTGGAACAGTCTTTTAACTAAATGTCCTCATTCCTATTGATGTTTAGAAGCCAATGTGTATAACTTACTATTTTGCATAAACCAAAGCACCTAGAGGCTCTAGGTAACGTCAAGAACATACAAATGAAGTTTTCCATTTCTCTGTCATATACTGGTGAAGGATAAGCAGTTCTTTCAGCTTTTTCTAAGCACATAGTTACAGATTAGTACACAGCTAGAAAAAGGTAATAGCTTAATTAATTAGAAAATATAAAAAGCCCTAAAGAGCTGTGGAAATGGAAACAAAGGAGAATTTGGCAAGCAGAAGTAATGAAGCTGGCACAATAGGACTTGCAAGAGAGAGGTGGGAGGGAATGGAAATACAGGTCTCAACAGTATGAGAGGAAAGATTCTCAGCTGGGAACAGTGAAGCCAGAGTTGGAAGATGCCACTAGCGTCCAGTGCTTATGAAAATGTGCAGCTGCGTCTGCTTTGGACGAATCTTATGCAGCTGCTGGATCTGCCTAGGAATGTCTTCTTCCTCTGGGATTGTGTGATATACATCAGTGTTGGGAAGAGATAGAGCCTCTATTTCCATCCCAAACTGTGCGGTCACACAGGACAAGGAGACATATTTCTTGTCTGAATAATAATTTAAAATAAATTTAATTAAATGAAGACTCCTTGTTTATTTTTGTTCATGCCCTCTGTCTCCTGCTGCATCTAAATCTACTCACATTTGCCAAAAGTCCTTCCGCAGTACATAGAACTGTAATCAGTTATTAGATTCCAGTTTTCACAGAGTTCCATCATATTACTCATAGGATTGTAAGCTACCAACATAATGGGCTTTACATTTTACCTTTTGTGCTACAGGTGATCAGTTAACAGAGAGTTTGTGCGTGAGGGTCAAAGGGAGAGCAGCTATGGGGGACATTACTGTGGGGATCTGTTATGGACCGCCTGATCAAGAGGACTCTGTGGATGAAGCGCTCTATAGACAGACAGGAACAGCCTCACGCTCACAGGCCC